>JBCJKH010061497.1:0-14865 GCA_039877255.1 Loriculus beryllinus
ACTACACTAGTCCACACCACAGAGAAAGCAGTCCTCTGGTAGCATCCACCTCAGCAACCAGACTGGTCATTTACAACACTCTGTATTTTGACTTTAGCTCATACATTTATTGCAAGAGTCTCAAGAGCAAATTGACTGAGCTAGTGTTTATTAGAAATCTTTGCTTTATTACAATTTCAGCATAGAAGTTAAAACTACATGATGATTCAGAGCACGAATTAGAAATCTGTTTATGGACCATTAATTTTAACAGCAGCACAGGGAACAATTTTAAAGGACTATAAATAAAAATAATGCCATTAACATGAGTTTTACATTAATAAGCCAAGTTTGGTTGGCTATCATTCTTTAGGCTCATTATGGATATCTCAATGTGAATCACGAGAAATTTAAAATAATATATTGTGTTTATCCATCAGGCTTTTTAAACATTTTCTTTTCATCAGAAATCATAAATACAAATTAAACAAACGAACAATGCAAATAAATCAGTTTTAAATTCTCTGTAGTATCACAAAGGCTTAAACTGCAGCACCCTGTACAGCTAGATGTATAAAAAATGATATACATCATCTCAGTAGAGAATCTTTTTTTTCAATGCTGCCTTCAGAAATCAAACTAAGCATGATACCTTATATGGAAACTGCATTGTATGTTAAGACAGCTAGAGGTGGAAGAGAACACATTAATACAGCACATACTTGTATGCAACTTGATGTTCCAGTTATTCTAGAGCATGTCCATAATGAATAAACCTTTACCCACTTACAAAGTGGAAGGGGCAGCATCATTACTGACGACAACAGCAGTCAAACCCCTCCCTCCATCCTTCAGTAGTAAAATACTAAATAAAACCAAAGGAATGGCCAATGTTCCCAAAGGGAGGACGATTTTAAATCTCAGCAACAACAGCTGTGTTTCTAGTCTGCAAACAAGCTGCCACACTGTTTGCTCCTACTGTATACAAGAATATGCAGATTTGTTGAAGACATACAACTTTCACTACACACTGCATGTTATAGTTCAGGCTAGAAGAAATGCAAGAGCCATGAGGAAATACTGAGGCACAAAGACAACTAGAATAAAGTTGTGACAGACTTGTACGCTGACAAAGGGAGGTACCCCACATAAATTACACCATACAGCCCCATCACAAAGCCCTTGCTCTGAAGAGCATTTGCAAGAATAATGTTCATTACGTCAAATTATTTCTGTGAATAAATATTCATGATTAGGAGTAAAAGATCACAACCTAAGCCATTAATATGAAAAATACTAATCTTCAAATAACCCAGTACGGCCCCAGCAGTCCCTTTCACTGCCTTTTACAAGCATGATCTGATGATCTCCAGCCTAAAAATGTCCAACTCTGTCTCCTCCAACCCAATTTGACTAACCACTGACTCTTCTTTCTCCTTTTTAACTTTTACCTCTGCTTCCTGCAAGTTGAGCTTTTCCTAGTCCAAGTAGCTAGATCTCGACTAAAGGGTCTAAAGAGAATAACTGCACCCTCTAAAGAGTACAACACCCAAGCACAAACTGATGAATGCAGATCAGAAAACCTCGGCTTCAGCCTGGAGCAAGTAATTTGACAGCCCATACACGCATAGGTACATAAACACACACTAACAGATACAACACTGAGGAACAAAAAGCTATGCAGTGAAGGAAGTAGGACAAATACAGACTTGTCTCATTTTATCCTAATTCATATCATTGGCTTAAAGTCAAACAATTTAACTTGCTGTTCATGGGCCATAGCCATAGGAAGTGGTTTGTGAAAATGGGAAATCTTAGTACTGCAGTAAAAATGCTTTGTTTTGTTTCCAAACAGTGCCAGTCAGCTCAGAGTTGCTGAAAAGGGGTCAGTGCAGCATGCACAGCAGCAGTAATTCAGCAGAAACAGAGTACAATACTAAAAATCTAAAACCACCAAAGAGATGTTTAAATGATGAGAAGCAAGTCCATTTTGCCAATTGATTAAACACTGTGAGTATCAAGAATAGCTTCCATTTGTTTGCTCTTTTTATTTTTCCTGTACATTGACAGATGACTGCCCCTGCTATTCCCTAGAATATTCATCCATCATCTTTTTGAAAGTTTCTGCTTGGGTTTTAGACTTTTTGAAAAGCTGCACTGTTGTTATTCTTCTGCTCTCTTTTTATAAAAAAATCCCTCCAGGATACTAGGAACTGAATCGTCAACATTTAAAACATCAAATGGTGAAGTACTCAGACACCTTCAGCATCTGCTACACTGTGGTGGTTCACATGCACCTCTCACTTCAGGAGATGAGAAGCAATTTAAGGACCAGTCGAATTCAGGGATGCATTGGTTACAAATTAGTCACCCTTGTCCTGTCAAAAATTTTAACCTTTTAGTACACTATAGTGAAGCCGTCTCTGAACATCAGCTAAGATGTCTGAAAATCCTATAAAATATTGTAGCTTGAAGCTTATTTCTACAAAGCAATTTATTCTATTTAGACTTACAAAAACAACAATGTTAACACTTTTTGGTCTTACAACAATATATACTAAACTCTGCATTAAAACAGGTATAAAGATTTCTGGTATACCTTTAGGAAACACAATGAGATGTAAATCCCTGGAATGAGATAAACCATTCCAAACGGATTTCCAAGGGAAAAGCACTTTGTAACATCATAATCAGGAATTCAAAAGATCAGTCACTGGCAGACCAAGTCAGACAGAAAGTACATTTCTGTATTCAAAATCTGTGAAGAAACCCTTAAACTGTGACATATACCTTACAGGAAGCTTCTGCCCCCAGTCATACCTCATTTTATCTCCTCATCTTTTGTAAACTGTCAGCAACTGTTCTTCTGACAGGCACCTTGCAAATAGCTTTTCAATTGCATCAGAGAATCTCCAAACACACTGGAAAGTTACAGTCATATAAAGGTCTGCCTGCTTATAAGGCCACATTCCAGTTACAGAAGATATTGAAAGTTTGCAAACAAGGGTATGGAATTTCTGGTTGGCTCCTTTGAATGTTCAGAGTTCAGTTTGCATTTGGCAGGTGGCTTTTAATGTGCAACGGGTCCCCAGAAATTCTGCCACTGGGAATGACTAAAAAGCCATATCCTTCCTACTCACAGCCCTGCTGCCAGCTCCACATAACATGTTCATGTTGATTCTTTAGCAGCCTGCAGCAGGAATTAGTTTGAAGATAGTACAGCCTGAAAGAGCTGTATCCTTTCAGCTACTAAGCATCAATGAAACAGTTTGCAGGAAAAGGCACAGCTGATAAATGAGAAAAAAAAAAAAAAATAAAGCCCAGTTCCTCCTAAGTTAACCACCAGGCATCATAGAGAAACCTTTGAACTGCTGCAGTCTACGTTAGCTTTCAATCTTCCTTAAGCTGCTAGTAAGAACACAAAACTTAAATGACAAAAAGCAGCAAGTTAAAGTTCAAAATGTGCTAAAATAAACAGAATTCCTGCTCAAAATCCTCATCATTAATAATGATCACCTATCTCACTGCATAAGAAAAAGGTAAGTCCTTAGGAAAGCTGAATGTTAATTTTAAAGCAATCAAAAATGCATAGATGTTTTAAATTACAAGAAATGGCTCTGCAACATATTGACTATTCAAACAGAAGCAGATGGTTTATATGGCTTTAGTGCTTAATTAAACATTTTATATATTTTATAAAAGGATATCTGATGGCATTCTTTCCAATTGGCTTTCTAAATTTAAATTACAAAGTAATTTTATGTATGCACCATAACCCGCAAATTAATTCAAATATTCATACCCAATACTAACTTAACAACCTAGTGTCTATTTTCTGATACATGTGAAAAATTGAACTGTCCAGCTCCTCTGATTTTTCATGCTAATACTAGTGTTTTTTTCAGAATTCTAATGGGCTCCTTTATTTTAAATAGTCCTAATTTAACAGCCAGTGGTGTAGATTTCTCCTTCCTATCCCCTTTACTAAAGCAGAAATAGTGAAACAGGAAAAATATGATGGATTTTGTTTTATGAAGACCTTAAAACCAAGACCTCCAAACAAGACATAGGTATGGAGGCTACTATGATATTAGGGTATAACTACCGGTGAGTGTGAAAGATTTGAGAGATATTATCATGAAGGTTTAAGGAAATTGCTTAGAATTCATGTCATGAAAGACAACTGATACAAGGTATGCTTCCCCAAGCTCCACAGGCAAAAATAAAATCAGGTTACATCATTCCACAAAGTCACAATCACACACTTAGAAGAAAAAAAGGGATACTATCTTTACCAAGTACAGATTTGATGTGGTAATTCCAGCAAAAGGAAAGGTTTCACAATTATTATTTATAGTTGTTGGCACTGACTTTTTAAAGCTGATTCAAAACAAACATAGTAAAAGGCAGAAATAGACAAAACAACATAATCACTAAGCCAGGGGCCCATTTAACTGTACGACTACTGAAGACAACCTTAGAATAGAATAAACTTCATTCTGCTCTCACAGCTTATAGTTCAAATGGGTGAGAAAAGGCAACATCAGTCACTGTGTGCATAAATGGCCCTGCTCACACTTCAGTATGATCTTCACGTAAGCAGATGACAAATGCCTATCACAAAGTGAAGCATAAAGTTGCTTTTCAGTGACTTGTGAGTCATGCAAAGTCATTAGGGTCTCAAGTCATTACACTCTCCACGTCAATCAAAAGCACTAGCATTTAGGGAAGTTACATGTTCAAGCTATAGCAGCTTTTGCTGGTTGTTTCTGGGCACCTGTTCAGGGCCCTCACTTACTCCTCTTGACCCAACGCAAGCCCATAGCCATGAGCAGGAGAGTAAACCAAAACAGTGGCAGATATGGCTTGACTGATGAAATACAGTTATGTCACAGCACAGTTATTATATGACCAGTACAGTGTAGAAAGAAAAATATTTTCCTATTTTCCCATCTAGACATACAGACATGAATTTTGATTTAAAATATCAGTTTTAAAAAAAAAAGAAAATCACCATGAAACAAAAAACCTGAAGCATTTTATTGAGTAAATTAGGATAACAATTTGAAAAAAGATGCATTAATACCATAAAACTAGGATAGATAGCTGCTAAAGGGATCAGAATTCTTAAGACTAACGTCTGCTCTCCATCTGCTTTAACACTCCAATTAGGCATTCAACACCATTGGCAAGAAGAACAGCAGATCTCATCAAACTCACTATCATTAGGAATGAAAGCAAATACTTTAGTGATATTTTTAGACTTGCATCATTTTCAAAAACGTAACATTAATTTACCTGAAAGTTACTATTAAAGTTTCAATCATGACTGAAGGTCAAGAAATGGCTGTTCTTGTATTCCTCTAGCTAAACAAGAGAGTTTTTCCAGAATACATCACGCACTGGCTTCTAAGCTTCATGCGTTCAGAGAAAACTCATTTCACTTACCTAGCAGTTGCGTATATTCCTCTTAATGAAACTTGGCCTGAAAAAAAATGAAAGAAACATTTGACAGTTAATTACATTAAACTAGCTTCAGACTGATAAATTTCATGTTTTAGCATGCATTCTTTCTTTTAATACCCCTGAGAGACTACATATATCAGCATGTGCCAAATGAACTTCTAATGAAAACAGGACAACATCCCCACCCCATCTGAGAGATCCCAAGTCACTGAGTACACACATAAAGAAGTAAACGTTGCCACAAAAAAGCTAGTCTTTCTATAAGAAGTCTCATTTAAATTCTGAAAATTGAAAATTAAAACTAAAGTAACCATCCACTAAGGTGCTTTGGCACATAACCATTACAGTTCCATTTACAGTACCAAGTTACGCAGAGCTCTGGTGAAGCCCCGTTTGGAAATGGTCGAGGCTGCAGAAAGCTCGGCCTCTCCCCTGAACTGGTACGGGGGGCACCAGCACGGCGGGGGGGGAGAGCCTCTTCTGAGTGCAGTTTCCCAGTTGCCTATAAGTGTGTTCCCGGGGTGTGTGTGTGTGTTATAACTCTCAAATAGAAGTTAGCCCCTTAGCAGAAGGATGCGTTTTAAAGCACGTGTAGCCTGCTGAGAGGTTTACAGTAAAAGTTCGAAAGGCAAAAACTGAAGTTCTTGAGCAGCGATTTTTTTCATTTATTTATTTATTCATTTATTTATTTTTATTTCTATTTCTTTTTCTAAGCCTGTGTGCTGTGGGACAAACCGAAAAAACAAACTTTTAAACTCACATTGGGCAGAGCCTCTCAAGCAGGTCTTGGGTCTGGTTTTATTCCTCTGCCCCTAGCAACAGCGTGTTCCTGGTTGGAGCTAAACTTTTCAGTCTGGACTGGGTTGTGTTCTGAAGGAAATGGTGGTATGGAAACGTTAATTCTTATCTCTTCCTTTGTTTGGTTCCATAGAAGGCTGGAGCTGAGATGGCATTCTCTGGAATCAGTCAAATTCTCTTCATTTCAAATGGGGATTTATTATGTTTGCTCTGGGGTTTGTGCTGTTTGAAAGCCTAGCCACATAAAGAAATAGCTGGAATGCTTCAGGAAAGTGCTGAGCCCTTGAACTGATGCAATAGCTCATTTTAGCAATGGTGCTTGGCTTAGTGCTTGTGGAGACTGAATGTCGACCTTGCAGATGGATCCAGCACAAACATGCTAAGCTGTGTGCTTGAAAGCAAACAGGGTGTCATTTCCCCCCAGATCTGGCAAGCTGGAAGGCAGGGTGTTCCCAAATAATAAATATGCCTGGCAAAAGGGAGCTGCAGCTCCTTTCTGGGTGTCAGCTGAACAGGGAGTGACGAAAGCAGGTCTGCTAGAGAGCAATGGCACACATGTAACAGCAGCTGAGGCAGGTGAGGGATAGCTGCTAAAAGTTAAAATACACCTGATGGAGGTGCACTAGGTTGGCAGGAACGTCCAAACCAAAGGCTTTTCCTTCTGAATCCAGTTGCCAGGGGAGAGCCCAACCAGGATGCTGTGATGGCACCAGCACCCCAGTAAAGCAGCAGCTCATGGTTGTGGGTGTTCTCACCTCATTGGTAGCCTCATACTGAACAGGCAGGGCCAGGTGATGTGCTGCCCCGCATCTTCCCCTGCCCTTGGGATTTTAGGCTATTGCCGCCTTTGCACTTTCCAGGCCTGTTGTTACCTGTACAATGCATCCAGCAAATATTATATCCACCTTGTGGGGTCCAGTGGTTCCAGTTTGCTGCCACCAGTGGAAACTAATATGGTCTGGTTATGGTAGGTCAGTAGCAGCCGGGGTCTGTATTGCCTTTACTTCAGATATACCTTTGAAAACCAGAGTTTTCTCCACAGCAGTGAAGGAACATATGAAAACGTTTTTAATTGACTGGCAAAACCAGAAGAACAAAAGATAGGCACCCCTCGAACAGTAACGAGAATAGCCAAGAAACAATATCATAGATAAATAAGGTAACAGTACTGGCAAAGCGTGTATAACCTGCATTATGTGCCTATCGCAGCTCAAATGAGAACATGTTTAACTTGAAAGCTAGAGTTTATCCTTTTAGAAGTGTTAGAATTTATTCTTTCTTAATATGGTTTTAATATTGAAGTGACTTTTACCAAGTGCTCCAGTAATTACATGAGACTACAAGAGGTCTTAAGTTTCCCATCTGAATGCCTTTATGACTGCAGTAACCAAGCTGAAAAGTTTTCCTTTCCAAAACTGAGCTCTGTAGCTGGTATGTGGGGAGGGGGGAGCAGCCAGCCAGGATGCCACTGAGGGTGTCCCAGGGTGGGGTTTAGTTTCTTCCCCTTCCACTCATGATCCTTTCTAATCCTTCCTTCAGCTGTTCCCTCTGTGTGTGTGTGGGTGACCCCCTGCAGTGTGTTCCCATTCCCTGCAGCAGCAGCAGCAGGGAATCCTGGAGGGATCCAGGCAGGTCCCCACTGTGGCTGCTGTGACATTCCAAGGGTGAGTGGAACCCCTGGGGAAAGGGTGACATCTGCAGGGACAGACTTTCCATCCCTGGACACCAGACAAACCCTCTCTGATAATCAGTAAAAGAGTGAATCACATCACATTGGTAGTTTCTACAGACAGCCGGTATTAAGTTTAGCAAGATTTCCTCCCTGGTATATTAATAACTAGATGTGATTAATGCTATGGGTCAGGAAGAGGGTTTTGAGGAATCTTCTTTCCACCCACGACCAAAAAGCCTTTGCCTGAATGCAAAATGAACCTTGACACCCTCCCATCCATAGAATAGGGCTCTCATCTTGGGAGCCGCACAAAAACTATCCAGTGCAACAGAGTGGTGAAATCCTGCAGTTCTTTTCTGTGTGTTTCAGCTGGGCCATTCCCACTCCCAGTTTAAGAAATACCCAGCAGATGTACCCCATGTGACTCACACCAGCACAGTGTGGCTGGCTCTGGGTCATGAATGTGTGGGGACACCCAGGAGCATTCTGCCTTGGCCCCATCCTGGAGCACCATCTGCTGGCTTTTCCTCCAGGGACTCCTCGGGCATCCACCAAGCCCAAGGTCACCTTCTTCCCATCACTTAAAACCTGTTCCCAAAGACAGAGTTACTGCTTAACTCTGCAGTCAGTCAGTACCACCAAAACCAAGTATTGTTGTGGTTTTTTTCCATCGCTGGTCCCAGCACACTGGACTGGATGGTGTGGGGTCTGGCTGTGGCCCTCACACCCCTGTTTCCAAGCACAGGTTCTCTCTCCCGCTTGCGAAGCAGCGGAGACCTTTCCTGCTACAAGGGCAGGGTTGCAGATTGCTATTTTGTTTTGCTCTCAATAGATGACTTTCATTAGTTCCAAAGGATTTGCCATTGCTTTTGTCCAAATACTTCCCTCACCACCAGAGCCCTGGTGAGGAAGTGGTACAGGGAAATATGTTCTGATTTTCTGGATTGTGCTGTCCTCCTACACTTTGTTTGCCTGTCTGCCTCTGCAAATCTCTCTTGATACATTTGTATATTGATATCACCTTTGAGTTTGAACCAGGCAAGGGGAAAAGGCAGGAGTATGTCTAGAGCATGTGGAGAAGGTTGGGAGAAAGTGAGCTAGGCAGGTCAGGATGGGAAATAAGGCCAGAGAATAGTGACACAGCTTTACCCTTCCCATCCCATAGCCCTGGCAAAGATGTTAAAACACTGCTGCAGTCTTCCTTCCATCCTAAAGGATGAAGCTGTGGTAGCAGGTTCAAGGCACTAGGATGGGCTTGTGAAAGCCTTGAGGATGCCATCCAACAACCTGGGTGCAAGCCAGCCTTAATTTCAATCAAGGACACATCCCTTACTTGGCATCAGGGAAGGGAGGTTTGTGCCCCTGCACAGCTCAGTGAGGTGGGTGCCCAGGGCTTCTTGGAGTAGTGCCAAGAAAAATGTAGTCTTGGGACCTCTCTGATCCCAGCTGATCCTCAGCTGAATGATCATGGGTAATTTGCTGTCCCCCTCCTTATCTGTAAGATGAGGGTTTGCCCTGCTAGCTTATGTAAAGGGCAAAAAACTGGGGATCAATGTGACAGCTGCAGGTGGAAGGGCTCTCACAAAGCCAAGCACAGGTTGGAGCCTTTTGATCTTGGTTTCTACTTATTTTTATTTCCCCAAAATCAAAGCTCTTAAAAATACCTGCTTCTGCTAGAAGACGTTTTCTCTTTGATAAATTATAGAATCGTAGAGTGGTTTGGGTTGGAAGGCACTTAAAGCTCATCCAGTTCCAGCCCCAATCCATGTTTTTTCAAAAGGACTCCTGTTTTATTGCAACATTTCTGAGGCTGATACTGCCAATAAATCACAGCAGCAGGTTAACCCCAGAAGCAGCAATAAAAGCAAGCATACAGCAGTTCTGTGTGTATTGTCTGAGCCTATATATGCTCTTAGTCCACAGCTTATATAAAAGATCATAATTCAAAAGAAGAAACCTGGGGCCCTGACCAATGGTATCCTGCAGAAAGCCCTTCTGCTGGAATTACTTCTGCAATGACAAGGAAGAAGCTACTCTCAAATATGTAAATAATGTGAATGCTTTTCCCCTCTAGCACAATGCACAGCTTGTAGGTCAGTGAACTGTGATGTGAGCTGTGAGGCCTGGCTTTTAGGAAAAATGCTTGCTGAGCTGTTTCAGAATGGAAGATAGCTTGGAGAGCATGTATGAGAGATGGTTTGGCCAACACGGGCCTTGCCAGCTGTTGCTTTCAGTTGCTACTGGTCTTTTGCATTAGATCCTTCCATGTGATGCCTTGCACAAGGGGATCAAAACCAAATCTCAGTCATGGCTTCTCTGTCCTGTGGCAGCTTCAGGGTCTCATGCTGCACCCAAAGCCATCTGAAATGGACTGAAATTCAATGGTTCAGTGATGCTTCCCATTCTGTAATGGAAAGGACTGTTACTAATTACTGAGGAGAGGTAAGGTGCCTTGGAAAGAGCTGCAGTCAGGGAGAAGCCAGAAATACACTGCCCACACAGATGAGATGGTGTAATGGTACACGAGTCAAAGAGGGATTAGAAGGTATTATTCATACCGATGAATGAGTGTACATTAGTTGGGAAGATACAGGGGAGAAAACACCTGAGGGTTTGCTGTAGTCAGGTCATTGGAAACCTGTGGTCGTTGTGCACCAATGGTGATGAGAAAAAACTCATGTGGTATGCTAAGAGGGAGAGGACAGCACTAGAAATACAAAAGCTCTGTATTGATGCACTATCCATCCCCTGCCCCAAGGGATATTTCTTGTTAGGGTTTTCTATTAAGAATATATGTTTTTATCTTGCCCAAGTGGGTTTTTCAATGATAAATGGAGTTTTCCGCTATCAGTTCCTGCTTATGGGTAGAGTGAGACAAAGCCAGGAGAGCAGCAATGCCGGAGTCTGAAATACCCCATGGGGATTGTGACCCACACCGCAACCTCACCAGTGCTGCTGCTTCTCCACTTGGATACCAGGTCCTCAATCAGCCCTGGCCATGCTTTTCTGCCAGGTGATGTGCCTGAAATACTGCTTCTTTTCACTCTTTTGAGCCAATGCTAAGTTGAACAGGCTTAATTCAGCTGTGAAAATTGGGCTCCTCCCCAGAATTGAAAAAAGCTGTGAATTAAGGGGAGGAAACCCCACCCCCAAACAACACATTTTGCACAGGTGATCACCTGTATTTGAGCAGAGTTGAATCCCTGCTCCCCTCTCCATCACTCACCTCATGCAATTTGTTGGTTTCCTCTCTGGGCTTAATTGCTTTGGCTTCATTGCACACATGATAGTCCCTCTCTGATCTCTTGGGCCTTAATACAGGACATGACTTTTTTGTCTTGAGGAAATGCTGCAGGAGATGGCAGGATGCTGGCAGCAAAGCCTAGGGAGGGTGGTGGTGGGCAGAGGTGGTTGCTGCTCCCTAAGGCTTCATGGATCTGCTGCAGTGCAGAGGGTGACACCCTGTTTCCTGGGGATAACAAAGTAGTGTTAGTTACTGAGCATCCTTGTGTTGCATTGCATCCCAGCATTGCTGGTGCTAAAGGTAGCCCAGGGTGGGATGCACGTGGTTCTCCTCCATGGGAGGGTCCATGGTGTCTCCAGGTGGGTGGCACATGAGTTCAGGCTGTGCAGTCTTCCTCTCTCTTATAAACATCCCATTGCTTTATGGGGAGTTGACACAAGCAGTGCCTCCCCATCACAGCTGGTTTGTTTGGAGTTAGCATTAAAATAGCCCCACAGGAAATAGCAGCTATGGGGATGGTCTGTATTTATTACCCAGGGGTTTGCATGTGGCTTGCACCAAGCATCTGGAACTACTTGTACTTGAGATGTTTGTGTCTGAGGCATCTGGAGATGCTGAGTTTCTAATGACAAGTTAAAACTGTGTCATTCACTGCTTTGGATAGAACTGATGAGGTATCTTTTGGGAGATTTTCCCTGAATTTTCCCCTGTAACTGGTTGGAGCTCCTTTGGAAGCTAAAAAGCCAGGGTTTTTTTGCCCAAACCAACCTTGACACTCAAGTATGGGTGTATTTCTGGCTGGTCTAGGCAATTTTCAGAACAATGGATTTCTGTGTGTGCGAGCTCCATCACAGATGCAACCTCAGTCTTTAATTGCAGAGTTTTTCTTTAATCCAGTACCAGTTCTTCAGCACTGTCTGGTTATTCACACACAGGCAGATGCAAACTGGGAATAAAGGGAAATTAACTTCAGTATAAAATTAAGGTCTCACAGGTATGGAAAAACCAATCTGATAAAGCTGCAAAATGACCAGATTTACGCTTGTACTGAAAATGTGGGCACAAGGGGTAAATCAAAGCCATTATCCAGTTATGTGCCTGAGGAGGAGAATGCTGGGGGTTGTATATAACGGGATTTAGGCATACCTTTGGGCAACTGCCTCCTTCCTGCCAGCATCTGCAGCTCCTGCTGCAGCCCTGGGATTTGGGATGTCCCTGGATGTGAAAGATGAGCCTATGCTGGGGCAGGAAGAGGTGGGGACAGCTTTGCATGGTTACTGTTTCTGCCCTTTCCAACAGCTAGTGGCAGGAACTAGTGGAAAAAAGCCTTCAGAGCTCTTGTAAACCCTGGAGCCAGCAAGGTTGCCAGCCTCACAGACTGTCCTCTGTCAAATGCCTCATTCATTCATTCTGCTGTGGGGACGCGTGAAAATCACATCATTTCCCTAAAAAATCCCCACATCACACTTGTCCCTAAACAATCCCCACACCACCCAGCAGCCAGTCACCTATCAGCTACAGGCAAGCTGGGACAGGACTGATCTTTATAGGACCAAGTATCTATGCAAGTAAAGCTCAGGAGGAGCAAGCCTGAGTGCCAGCAAACTGTGATGGAGAATCACTCAGGCTGGAGAAGCCCTTTAAGCCCATCCAGTCCAACCATTCCCAGCCCTGCCAATGCCACCCCTGCCCCATGGCACTGAGGCCTCATCTCCATGCTGTGTGAACACTTGCAGGGACGGTGCTTGCAGCCCTGCCCTGGGCAGCCTGTTCCAATGCCTGAGCACCCTGTGGGGAAGGAATTGTTCCTCAGCTCCGTCTAAACCTGCCCTGGTGCAGCTTGAGGCCGCTTCCTCTTGTCCCATCCCTTGTTTCTTGGGAGCAGAGCCCAGCCCCTCCTGGCTCCATCCTCCTGGCAGCCACTTGGAGGGAGCCACCAGGTTGCTTAATGGAAGTCTGTTAGCGGAGCTGCGTCTGTTAAGACATGGGGTACTGAGGAGCATTATGGAAGCCAATAATGATAAATACAAGGCCAGGTTGGACGCAGGGGCTTGGGGCGAGCTGCTGTAGTGGAAGGGGTGCCTGGCTGTGCCTGGATGAGCTTTAGGGTCCCTTCCAATACAAACCAGCCTGGAATTCCATGTCCTCCATGATCCAGTAACACCAGCAGCAGCTCTCCATGTGTTGCTCCACACTGGTGGTGAATTCCCCATGCTCCTCTGCAGCCCCACATCTCCACATTCAGCCCCATCTCAGGATGCTCCTGTCCTGCTCAGCATCAGCTGCAGATGTTGTCGCTCATTGCTCCTCTTTTCTTCCATAACCTTTATGTGTGTGTTTCCAGCACCGCAGGCTGGAGATATCCCACCTGCCAGGAGCCGGACTCGCATCCCTGCTCCAGCTCCACCGACTCCCAGCCCTTCATAGCCCCCAGGAGAAGCTTGTTTGTTGTTCTCCAAGCAGTTTTTGCCTCAATATTGTCTTCTGAGGGACTCTGTCAAAACTTTCTGGACAAATCCCAAGTTACATCAGCTTATTTTCCTTTACAGGCCGGCCTCCTTGGCTAACAGGGCTTTTTGGGACATATGACTCTGTTTTTCCAGTGCCAGCAATCCTAGCAGAAAATAAAGAAGACAGAACACCCACATCGGTTCCCTTTGGGGAGGGATGTTTTTCCCCTCTCCGAGGCAAATTGCAGCCTCACATCCACAAGGAAGGAGCCATCTCCAGTGTCTCACACACCAGACTGGTACCTGAGCAAGGTGAGCTTCAGCCAAGTGTCCATCCCATCACACAGAGTTCATGGAGATGAGAGGTCAAAGTCAAACAAGGAAACCAGCTCAAGCATTAGAACCATTCTTCTGCAGCTCAGGGACTGAAACAGGGCCCTGGGGAGCATGGGAGTGGTGTAGGTGATGCCTCAGGTGGGCCACTGAGAGTCATTAGGGCTAATTATAGCTAATTAGCCCCAGCTCAGTTGTGTGTGGAGCCAGCACCCACAGGGCTCAGCAGCATCTCCCTGGATAATGGGAGCAGTGGAAAAAAGGTGGTTTAAATATGGACTAAAACCTGGCTCCTGGTTTCCTGCAGCATGTGCAGGTGCAACATCCATGTTATTCCCTGCTCATGGCTTGGGGAATGGAATTAAATGAACTTTGTGTCCTTTCCAACCCAAACCAGTCTGGGATTCACTGGTTTTAACTGAAACTGTGCCCGCAGGAGTAGTGTGTAGCTGTTTGCTTCAATATCCCTCCGTGTGCTTGTGTTGTCAGGGAGGAAGTTACACTCCTGAGAAGCTCCTCAATGGCTCTTCTCTTCTTTTCCCCAAAATACAGCTGAATTTGGCAACAGCAGCTAACCTAATTCCCTGATGTCCGCAGCAGGACATCACAGATATATTGGGTTCGAGGGATGTAGCAACATACCTAGCAACCATAACAAATAGAGCTGTGATTCAGCTCTTCATCAAAGCCCATAATGGGATTAATGAGTGTTTTGGCTTCTCGGGGTAATAAAACTCAGATTTTAACCTGCAGCCTTATGCAGGAAAGAGAATTATCATTGTGTTTGCAGAGATGTATCTCATAGAATCATGGAGTCAGAGAATGGTTCAGATTGGAAAGGGCCATAAAGCTCCTCCAGCTCCAAGCCCTGCTCCCACGGGCAGGGACCCCTTCCACTGGAGCAGCTTGCTCCAAGCCCCTGT
>JBCJKH010061518.1:0-13227 GCA_039877255.1 Loriculus beryllinus
GTTCAGCCTGGAGAAGAGAAGGCTGCATGGAGACCTCATAGCAGCCTTCCAGTATCTGAAGGGGACCTATAGGGATGGTGGGGATGGACCATTCATTAGAGACTGTAGTGATAGGACAAAGGGTTCAGACTTAAACAGGGGAAGTTTACATTGGATATGAGGAAGAAATTCTTTCCTGTTAGGGTGGTGAGGCAAATAAACTGCCTTCTGCTGCTTTTCTCTTATGTTCAAGGCACTAGTTGACTGTTTCCTGAAAATAAATATGTTGCTTTCCAATGGAAACAACTTGCAAGATCTGTATTATTACCAAGTAGCTCATGTGTAAAGGGACAACATGATAAAAAACATTGCTAGGAAAGATAGCAGATGGTGCAGTTGTAATTGGGTAAAGCTGATCTGCCATTGTATACAAAGATGTCTAATACCTATTAAATTGTCTGTTGAGATGGATTTTTTCTTTTTTTTTTTCTTTTTTGTTAAATTAAACCACAATGAAGGTGCTACACGTGGGCAAGGTAATTATTTATCTAAGAAACGTGACTATAAAAGGACTGTCACAGCATGGGTCATGGTAAAAGTATACCAACTCTATTAAACTGAGATGGGTCAGTGAAGTTACGTGACTTTTGAAAGCATAAAGAAAGAACTGAATAGGGCAATGAACAATGATCAGATTACTAACAGTGCTTTGCCTTCTACTTGTGTCAAATGCAATGAGATCAAAATGGTTGAATGCTGGAAAATTGCTGACATTCAGTATGTAACTGGATTTCACTTCCAACAGTAATTTTATTTCTTAGTGTAATCTCGACACTGTGTCAGGTTTAGCACCTTGTTGAAAGACTGTGCTTAAAAACCCTCTTATGCGACCAGCCCAGTAGCTCAGTTCTGTGCATCATAAGACAGCTGTATTTTTTTAAAGATGATTTCCTTGGGAAGGAGGGAGAATTTCTGCAATTGGGAAAGCACGTAAAGAAAACTGGAATAAAAAAACCTTGTGGTGATTTACATAAAGGTGATATAAGAAAGACAGACAAAAAACCCCAACTAGGCTAAAAACTGTGCTCTGCTTCAAAGGTGTTACTGCCTTATTCCAACTACCCTGTGTAATGCTTGAAAATGTCACTGTTACCATGCCTTCAATTTGAAGCCTCCTTTCTCACTGTGATGATAGCAAGAGAAATATTTAATGTATTTCAGCCTATATGGCACCACAAAAGGCTCTAGAGAACACACATATCAAAGACTCAAAGCAGAATTGAAAGTTGAAAAAAAAAAAACCAAACCAAGAACTGATCCATTTTAACTTTTTGTTATTCTTTTTGTCCTGTCTTCCTAAGATGCTTGCATTTCATTACAGAATAGGAGGAATACATAAAAGTAGTCTTATTACACTCATTCAGAAGGTAATTCTAAATTTGACTTTTAGAAATAGTGTTAAAACTTTCTCTTTTGGGGTTGTATTCAATTTGGACTTGGTATATGCAATAAACCCCCAGTACTGCACTTCATAGTAGCCATGAGGCTGAAAGAGGCATAGAGACATTGCATTTAACTAATGATATTATGCAAACTCAAGAGTCCTTTTCTGAGATAACATTACGTAGAGACCAAGTTACTTCAGGTCCTGACGAGGGCTGTTAGAGATGGAATCTTATTAAGCACACATGCCTTAGTTTGAATTCATCTGCCTTGGACGAACTCGCACCACAAAAGCCTGGTCGCTGGGGATTTGTGCCAAGGTGTGTGTTACACGTACCTACGGTGCTTATGGAGAAACTGCTAGCAGAAGGGAAGGCCAAGGAGGAAACGTGCGTGCCGAGACGCAGCAAGAGACGCGTCCCCTCCTCTCTGAGGGACTGACAGGCTCTGGAAACCGCTCCTGTTCAACCTGCAGCAACCGATGAACGTGGCACGCCGACGGCTGAAGGAAGCTGCCCGAGGCCGCCGGCACACAGGATACCAGGCAGATTGCGTAACACTGACCGCTCCGAGGGGCATCTGCCATTTGCAAAGGCCTCGGTCACAGTCGCGCCCATCAGCGCGGTGCCGAGCCCGCCATCCCCTTCCAGGGCAGCGCTCTGCGCCCGCCTGTCTGCTCCGCTTTGGCCTTCAGGCGATATACTGCGGCCGGCCCTCACCGACCCGCAGGCCGAGCCCTGCCGGGCGCGTTGTTGGGCGCGTTGTTGGCCGCTGCGGCCGCGAGACCCCCGCCTTCGCGAAAGTGCCCGGGAGGCGCCGTGCAGGCCTGCTCCAGCAGCTACGCCCTGACGAGACCTGGCGGCTGCGCCCACGAACCGCGGGTCCCCCCGAAAAAGCCGCGGGGAGCACCAACCCCCCGCATACCCCCCCCGCCCAAACCAGCTCGGCACCGCGCCTGCGCACTGCAGCCTCCTGTCCGCTCCCCCCCCCCCCCGTAAACAGGGGAGTCACGTGAACGCCGAGGCCCGGCGCGGCTCGCCTGACGCCGCGGGGGCGCGCCTAAGGGGCAACGGGCACGCGGCCGGCACCGCGAGCCGAGCCAGGCCAGGCCAGGCCAGGCCAGGCCGGGACCACCGGCGCTGAGGCGGCTCCCCGGCACCCCGCTCCCACAGGCCGCGGGGCTGCGTGCGCCTGCCTTTCTCCCTGCGGCGCAGCCGCTGCAGCCTTCACTCCGCGGCTCCGGGTTAGCGCTGGGCAGCGGAGCAGGGTGAGTTACGGCTGCTTGCAGCGCTGCGGGCTGCGGCAAGTAAAGGGGATAGAGCGGGGAGCTGCGGGGACAGCCGGGTTGCGCGGCCTCGCCCTGCCTTCGTCGGGGCGCGGCGGGCGGCCGGGCAGGGCTGGGCTGGGCCGGGCCTCCTGCGGCGGCCGGGCCGCGGCCTGTCTTGGCCTGACCGGACCTCTGGGCCCGGCGCGGTGGGGCGGCCCAGGTGGAGGCGGCCTGTTTCTGACGCGGCGCCGCTGGCATGGGCTACATTCGGAGGCGATGCGGACAGTGGCAGTTGTGGAGAGGCGGCTCACGGTCTGGCAGCAGGCCCGAGGACGCTTTCTGTGTGAGCCGCGGCCGCCCCGCGCCGTTCCGCCCGGGCACGGCCTCGCGGGCTGGTGCTAACCTTGCGGAGGCTGAGCTCTGCGGCGCCAGGGCGGCCGTGGTCCGGGCTCTTCGCCCTGCCCTCTGGCATGGCGCTCTGGCCCCGGCCTCGCTGCCTGCGGCGGTCTCTCCGTTCTCCGCCCACCCCGGCTTCCTTGCGGCACCCTGCCGAAGGCCCCCTGCCTGCAGCCGTGCTGTGGCTGCCTTTGCCGCACCGCCTCTCCTGCCCTCTTGTTTGGTAGGTCTTGCCCCTTCTTAGCAGTGCTTGTCCCTTCCCATCCCATCTCACAAGACACTGATACCTTCTTGCCCCACACAAAACTGAGGAACAGACGCTAATTTAGACCCCGCTGTGTTTCCTGCTATTGGTCTGACCCGTTCCGGGCTCCGCCTCCCGTCTCTCAAACTTAGAATCATCAACAATTTCTGTGTTTAACTCTTGTGTATAATACGCACTGTAGGAAGTGCAGGAAAAAATGTGGTCATCGGCAGTATCTGGGGGATTCAATGGTCTGGTAGCATTTCCAGGTTCTTGGATGAGATGCTGTTCTTGAGGGAATGTGCCCACACTTCTTGCTTGCTACTGGAATGCTAGTAACTAGTATCTGTGAGGCTATAGAAGAGCCATTGCTCATATGATTGCGAGTGTGCATTCTGTATGGCCTGCACAACAGAGACCTGTTATAGCTATGAAGTGACGGTCTAGAAGAGCACTCTATGCTGTGTAGTTTGGGTTAGTAGAAATAGGCAGTAGAATGAAGCATAAATGTGAGGAAGGGAATATAGGAGCATGTGATGACACAGCTGTACCGTACAAATTGTAGCTGTGGTGTTGTCTTTTATGTAGCTGTTAATCCATTATGTAATTTCTATGCATTTGCAGTTATGAAAGTGGATGATAACATCACTAACGCATGGAAATATTGTAGTATTAAATGCAAGGATGGTAAACATACAACGTCTCTTTAACACCATTAATTCATGCTTTGTTTTGATTAGTAAATTAATCTTTTTAGATTTGGAACACAGTGTAAAGGAAATCTTGAAAACCAGGATTTTATGTCTTGGCATAATTTAACTTTGCCTGGGCTTTACCCTTAGTGTGTAGCCCACAATGAAACTGCTATTCAGCTCCCTTATTTGTTTTACCAAGTATCTTATGCTCTTAATTTCTGTAGTTAGCTTTAAATATAATGCATAGAAATACACAGTTCTGAACACCTAAATTTTTTTCAGCTGTCATTGCCCATTCTTCAATCGTTTAGTTTTTATGTGCGTTTTACATTTGCAAACCCTGAGGAATTTCAAGTAACTGAAGGGGCACTTAACTACAAACTGTGTTTTCTAGATCTAATTCAGTATAGTTAACTGAAATAATTCAACACAGTAGTAAGGTATTTTTAAGAAAAGAAAAGCTCTAAAACGTTTGAAATTCTTATCAGCCATCTTTTGCAACCTCCTCTTTTTAGAAAGCTGAGCTCTACCTCCTGGAATAAATACTACTAATGTTGTGCAAAGACCTGAGTGGATGTATGCTGTGTGATAGGTTTTTAAGCTGTTATTTTAAGGGAAGTTTATATTTAAAAAAAAGTATTTTTCCCTGGTCAACTTAAATATCATTATATCCAAGTCTTAAAATTACCAAGGGGAGATAAATTATTTGTAGGAAATAATCAACTTTAATTGTTTTATTGTATTATTCAGGCACGCCATGCTAGAAAGGTGTTAGCTTGTTTCTTGTAATGGCAAGGGAATATTCTTGAAAGGCAATATTATGAGGTAGCAGTGGCAGTGTCCACTACATGGTGATATGAGTGATGGTTATGTAGCAGCAAAAAGCAAAAAATACAGACAGCTTGTGACATCTGCCTGAGTGGTGTCGGTATAACTGCATGATGGTTGATATATTCCTGTGGAATGAAGAAGCCATTAAGCTTCTAAATACTTCTGAAAAACAACACTAATGTATGTTTTCAAATTAGTCATTATCAGAGAGATGCTGACAAGTTCAAAAGGTGTTACAAATAAAATTATTCTGTTTGGGTGAATGACAAATAATCCGTGTAACCTGTTACACAGCTTCCCATTTATACTATGTCTAAGCTGAAAATACTTGAAAATACTGAAAATACTTAAAACAATATTTGAGGAACTTGAGGGTGGAAAAGTGTTGAAGTGCATAGCAGCAGTGATGGGAAAATAGTCTGTCATCTTTTTCTTTTCAGGGAAATGTCTCTTACAAAATTCCAGAGTTAGATGCAATGATGGAGAGATTAATAGGATGGTATATAGTATTTGTGGTATTCAAAAGTATTCATTGATGGTACAGCAAATGAAAACTGTATTTTACAAAATAAATTTGAAAGATTTTTGAACATAAAGACATATTTGTAACAGAACACAACTTCTAGTGCAGCAGTGTGGCTCTTCTAGCTGTAAAGTGAGGGTGAGGAACTTTTTGGGTATTTTTTGGGAAGTGAGTTAGCCTGTTCAAAGAAAACAGTTAAGTTGATTTTCTGAAATATAATAATTTGATCTTGATTAAGAAAAGGCTTCTCTACTTTTTCTGCATTTCACTGTATTCTAATTAAATCATTTGAAATTTACTTTTTCTTCCTCTTCACTGAAATGAGGTGTAGTTCTGGCTGGTGAATGTAATATTTTCGGATAGTGAAGGTTTAATAAAGAAGATATCTTGAGCTGTCTGCCTTTCTTCAAGTGCCATTAATAGCAAGTAGTAAGGCATCTCCTGTGTCAGTGAGGGCAGCAGCAAGCTTCAGGTTATACACAGATTTTTGAGATGTGGTTATTGATGTGTCAGACTGTTGGGATTTCAGTAGCAGAGTTCTAAGATTCGTGTCAGTTGGTGTCTGAAGACTAGGGTGAGTAGAACACAAAAATAGTGTAGAAGAGCTGGTTAAGAACAAATGCTCAGATTTACATTTCTTGTTCTTTGATTTGTGGCAGGGCTTTGGTTTTGGTGCCACTAAAAGCTGTATCTTTGATTTTTAAATGCCTGATTAAGTAGTAAATAATAAATAGGAGATTTACATAAGGCAACATATGGTGTATGCATACTTACAGGTTGATGTTTCTGGCATACAGTTTTTGTTAGTGTACCTGGGCCTCCTTTACAGTAATACTGGTGTTTAAGATAACCTGTTAAGTATATACTGCTGTTAGGCAGGTCTTTGACAGTGTCCTGTTTAATGGGAGATGGGTAAGTGAGGAAGATCAATTTTTAATACGCTCAAAGGCCAAAGCTCAGCGAACAGTGTTCTATCCAAGTGGTGTTTTTTGTTGTTTGGTTTTTTTTTTTTTGAGAAAAGGCATTGAAGTTCTTGTTAACAGTTCTGAACATGTTTTTTGGTGGCTGTTTTGCAGTTCATATGCTCATAAATCAAATAGCTTGTCCCATCAAAAATGTTTTGTAAGCTAATTCAGTTCCTGAAGATTCCCCTAGATGATGGGATTTGAGTCAGTGTGAACTAGAGTAGAAAGTGCATTAGTGTGAGAGTTGTAAAGTCGAAGTTTTCTTGCCAGCTCTGCCACTGATGCACTGTTTCGTATTGTCTGGTTTTTTATCCTGTGATGTGTTTAGACTGTGAGCTCAGTTGCCCAAAATCTGTTACTGTAGAGGATCTGGGTCTTGGGTTTAGCATTTGGTCCTTTAGTATCCATAAATGTCGTGAGTACAGCTGCTAGTGCTTAAAACACAACTTAGCATTAATTTTCAGTTAGGTGCTTGTGACCTTAAACTTTAAAGTTGTGTAGATGAGGAAGGGGAAGGATGGTAGTAAAATTATCCTGTGCTTAGGGTCAGCGCTTAGAGGCAACACTGTTTAGTAGGTGGGTTATTATGTCAAGGCATCAGTGAGCACATGGAATGGTCCAACATCAAAGCTCCAGTGAACAAATATAGGCATTTTATACCTTGATTACCTTGAATGTTCTTTTTAGGTTATAGTATTTGCCAGAAGACTCAGGTGAGGATTTTTTTTTTTTTTTTAAATTACCTGCCTCTGATGTTACCTAATTTCATTTTCTATTTGAATTGAAAATTTATAATTTTCAATTACAGTGCAGTTTTCCTCTTTTGATGGAAAGTTATTATTTGATTCCTCTGTGACAGTGTGGAGTCAGCTTTTCCCCTGTCTTTTGACGTCTAAGGTGCTATTTATCCAAAAGCTCTGTTCTTTTTGTATACTTTTCTGACCAGCATTTATTATTACTACTTGAAGAAATAAATATAATAGGGATTTATTTTATGGAGTATGTTACTGTTATGACAATAAAGTGGAGAGGATCTTCAACAGCTAGGATTTTGAGTATTCTAAATAAGCAGTGTAACTTTTTTCCTTTATTTGGTTATGTTCCTTCAGATCCCCCTTATTCCCAATTTAGGCGTTTTTTGTTAAGTTTCTTTGTAGAAATACTGTATGTTTCTGAAGTTTAACTTCTGAGGACTTTTGTAAGCCAGATTTCTTTTTAAATTCACAATCATTAAACTTACAGGACCTTCTATTTTATGTTCCTAAGTTTAAAATATAAGCTAATATATGAATGTCAAGTTTAAAATGAAAGCTAACACCTGAAAGTCACACCCTGGGCAGAGAGGGTTGGAGAAAAAGTAATCACAGTGAATGTTATTTAAAAGTATGAAACTTACCTTTTGCTTAGTAAAATAAATGGTGTAAGAATACTGTTAAAATGGAACAAAAACATATGTGAAGGAAAATAATAAAATATCAAGACAAATACTGTCACAGCTTTAGATTTTCATATGTTCAGCATGTACATCAGCTGAGAAACGCTTAATTTCTAGTGGTATGTGAAATTTGTGATCACCTCTGCTTGAGGTGGATTTTAGATAAGATGGTAGAGACACGTTGATGCAGCTGGATGTGTCCACTACACTCTGTTCCAGTTGCTGTGTTCCAATTAGAAAATGGTGTAACAGGAACTGAAGTAATTCTCTGCCTCTTTCACAAACTAAATAGTGAGAAACCGTAAAGATGTACAGTATTGTTTGTTCAAATACTAGTCTTCCTTCTACTTGAAGATTAATTAGAAAGGATATACTTTGAGATCTCAAGTTTCTTTCCTTTGCAAGTGATCATTCTGGCTATTTGTCTTTTAATTTTGGAGAGTATTTCAGAGCTGCTGGGGATGTAATGAAAAAGTAGTAAATGGGAACAAGATAGAAATCTGCCATATCAGGTCTTACAGCGTGTTTATTTCATACCAGTATTTGTTGGGATTTGAGGTGATATTATGACATCCCTGACTTTAATACAGCAGCTGAAGAAATTTTTCTTTTTTTTTAAGCTGACTCAGGCTGAAAAAGGAAACGACGTTGAGACCATGAAGAGATTTTATGGTAAACATAACGTGAGTGAAATTCGGAAAGTCATATTTAATTGACATGCTTTTTTTTTCTTTAACATGGTTGGTTTTAGTGATGCAATCAGTGATGAAAGATTCCAGTTCATGGGTTACTTCTGTGAGTACCTACTGTTGCAGTGGGGAGGCTGTTTGAAACAAATCAGTCTTAAAAATGTAAGAGAAATGTACTTTATTTGAGAAATCAAGGAGAATGCTTTCTATACCTTTAGCTTTTCTTGATGGTCAGATCTTGTTGCTTCCACACTCCTGTGTCTTGCTGTGCTGTGTCCTCTAGCTGTCTCAGTACATGCCTGGTGTTGCAGGAGCCAGCAGGTAGAAGTTTCATGTCTGTTCAGACTGAACCTGGCTCAGACTTCCTCCTGTCATTTGCTCCTTTGCCTTGTTCTTCTCAGTGGTTCTCCATACATGAGACTTTCCATATTCTGTTGCTTCTGCTTAACTACCCAGTGGGAAAGCACTTTTGAATTATTGCACAGTGGGGCTACGCTTGGTATGTGCACTTTTGCTGTGAGTGATGCTAAGCCATTGGCCTTTAAGGTTCAAGTAGAGGACGCAGCTGCTTTTCAGGGAAACAATGAATTCCTCCTCCAGGTGGTTAGAGTTATCTTTGGAAATAAGTGGCCATGAAAAACTGAACTCTGTTTTTGCTTTTACCTCTGGCTACTTTTTTCAGCGTGTTTCAAATGCAAAATAAACCATTCAAAATGCATACACTTCAGGCATTGTGTAAGGGCAGCTATTTTTTTTTTTCTTGTAGCAACTGTTTCTAACAGTCAGCTGTGTAGCAAGAAGTGTGTCTTTCATTGTCAGTCCCACAGATGCTACACTTCACGTGAATCTAATCATGCTAGAAGTAATTTTCTAAACTTGATACTGTACAAGTTATGCAAAGAACTGAAGAGTGGTTTCTTGAATGTGGTAAAGCAAAAAATTGATTTCACACATTGAAGTTTTGATATGCATTCATATTGTAGAAAATTCCTCTTGAATTTTCTTTAATAGCTAGTTAGGTGTCATTGAAGGTAGCTGTGGCCATTGTATGTTGCTTTCCCAGTTATTTTGCAGTGCTTTTAGTGTTCTGAGTGGCTGCATGGTAGTCTGGCAAAACTTGCAGGTTTTCTTTTCTCATCACATTGCTGGTCAGGTTAATTTCTGTCAGGAGCAATTTCTTTAGTAAGAGCTAACATTCTGCTTGAGCTTTGCTACTTAACACTGCTCCTAATGAAGAGGTGAGTGCTGCTTTGGTAACAGCAGTGTTTGAGTAACAATTACATAAATGCTCCCCTGCTTTCCAGAAAGAAAACCTGGAGGTGTGTTATTGTAAATGTGTTCAAAGGCCCTGCCCTTCTTTAATTTTGTGTACAAAAGGTTTCTTGCCGTAATTCATAGGTGTTCTGTTATTAGTGTCAGGGTTCACCTTCATCTATTACTCTTGTGCTCCTGTGCTAATGTAAAAAAAAAAAACCCTGAAACTTTACAGGAAGGTGTTTGAAAGTACTGTATTAGGGCATTAATAATAATTTACTTACTTTAAGCCATTGCAGCTCTTGTATTTTATCCTCTGTAGTATCAGATTGTTGTAACTACATGGCATAATAAATACAGGTTATTCAGTGCAGCACGCTTCCTCAGCAGCAGTTAGTTTGCCAGATTAGGAAATTATTTTGACAACTGCAAAAGGAATGTGGGCTATAAGTGCTAGTTGGCATGGTGTACATGTAGAATCACTGCGTTGCTTGATAAGAATAGTCCATTTTTTGGTGAGGGAGCTTTAAATTGACACACTTGCTGCTGTGAGACTGTTACCTGCACCTGTGTCCTGGGTTCAGCAGTAACATTAATTTTCCTCCTTCTTAGTAGCTGGTGCAGTTCTGTGTTTTTGACTTTCAGCCTGGGAACAATGCTGATAACACCGATGTTTTTAGTTGTTGCTAGGTAATGTTTACTCTGACCAAGGACTTTGTGGGTCTCATGCTCTGCCAGGGAGGAGGGGAAGCTGGGAGGAAGCAGAGACAAGACACCTGACCCAAACTAGCCAAAGAGGTGTTCCATACCAGAGCACGTCATGCCCAGTATATAAACTGGGGGCAGTTACCTGGAAGGGTTAGATTACTGCTTGGGTCAGGCTGGGTATTGGTCGGTGGGTGGTGAGTGGTATTCTCTTCCCTTGTTCTTTCCCTTATCATTATTATTACTGGTGGTAGCAGCAGTGATTTGTGTTATACCTTAGTTACTGGACTGTTCTTATCTCAGCCTGTGGGAATTACATTCTTTCGATTCTCTCCCCATCCCTCTGGGAGCTGGAGGGAGGGAAGAAAGCATAGGTGGTGTAGACTGCGCGGCTGACTTGCCGGCAGGGTTTAAACCACAACAGATAAACAGGAATGTTCTGATCAATTTTAATCTTATAAAGTGTCAATTTCACGTTCCCTCAGGACCTGTGGATGCATCTCATGGACCCATGGACTTGTTCACCTTCAGGTTCCTTAGAAGTTCTTGAACCTGATCTTATCCTACAGCAGGCTGTTCTTATGTTTCTTCTGTGACTCTAGCACAGACAAGTAAATTATTTAGTAAGTCTGATTAAATATATTGAAATAGTTATATAAATTTTAGGTAAAATTTCAGGCAGCCTGTTTTGGTTTATGACCTCTCATGTTCTTCAAAGGACTTTCAGCTTTATTGTAAACTACTGTTAGTTGTTTATTTGATCCTTTTTGAGCATATAGTGCAAGTAATGTTGGAGAGATTGTTACCTGATGTGATGTATTCTTCCATTAGGCTAAGTGGAAGAATTTGGAACCATTACTAATTTGGAACCATTACTACACAGTTTTGTGACTCATATGAAGGGGATATGCAACCCTGAGGTCAGATTATAAGGAAACATAATTTGAAATGAGATGGAGGAGACAGAAGAGAAAATTAAAAGCATTTGTGATGGCAATTTTACATGTAGCAAAACAGGAAAGAGAAAAAATACAAAGAATATTTATGGACGTAGAAGGAACTTGAGAGAGAGGGGAAATGTGGACAAAACTTGCAGATACTTTCACACCAGAGGAAAAAGCCTGTTACTAAACTGTTTCTAAACAGATGAAAAAGAACTGATTAATTAAAAACATTATCAAGAAATGGTTTATGATCATCAACTACTTAATAAACAGAATCAAGGTACAAATTGTGTTTCAGTCAATAACTGCTAAGATGGCATAAAAGCATTTTAATTGTAATCAAAACTTGCATTATTCAACGTGGATATTAAAGAAAATAACAAGTCATAAATACAGTGACCCATTTATTTCTTTATCCTTCTGCTTGCCAAACATTATCACTAAATTCAAGCAAACTGAATCACAAAGCAGAACCAAGTTTATTAGCTTTACTGAATTAGCAGAAGATGATGGAAACTGGAGCCTACTTAAGGTTGCTGAAATTCATCTCTACCTTAAAGATGATTTTGAATTGAATGGATAATAATGGGCTAAAAATAAAATTGCCATTCAAAATCAGAATGGAAAATAATTTTTTTTACATTCACACACTGACTTTTTTTTCATAAAACAGTAGGTGGATTCCATAAGGATGCTGCTGAAGGCAAGGACTCCTCAGCAGAAGCTAAGATTTGAGATCTGGATATCTCACATTACAAGAACCCAGCTAAGGGAAGGTTCCTGTGAGCACCCCATCTCTGGAAGTGTTCAAGGCCAGGTTGAACAGGGCCTTGAACAACCTGGTCTAATGGGAGGTGTCCCCACCTATTGCTAGCTGGGTTGGAAACAGATGATCTTTAACATCTCTTCCAAACCAAACCAGTTTATGATTCTATTATTTACTAATTTAGCATGTTCTACTTACAATGCCCAAAGCCTAAAGAACATTTCTCTAGCTGGAATAGATGCCATGAAGAATTTTCTTTGTGATTATAATTTTTTATTGCATGATTTTAAGAGCTACCGACCAGCTTTACTTTAACAGATGTTGTGGCTTATGTTAGTTATTAATATACACTGCATAAGTAGAGGGTTGCTTTAATAAAACTAAAATAAGCATCCATAGAGAGTGTTTTTTTCATATATTACTGATTTTATACATTTCTGATGTTAATATTCTTCTCCAAACACTGATTTTACTTTCTTACTTTTTCATTATTCTCTCTGGTTTTGTTGCTTGCCTTTGGACTTAGTGGGTTTGAACTAGAAATGGAAGAAATGTAAGACTTCTGTGACCGCATAAGAGTCAGGGGTTTACAGGCAAGAACAAGTGACACAAATGGCAAATAAAAAGAAGTAAAGGTAGGAACATTGCAGACGCAACTGTAACATCAGAGCTAAATCATCCAGTTAACCAAATACTAATGAAGCTAAAAAGTGGTGTCTTGATTTATATTCCTCAATTCATAATTATATTTGTTACTTATTATTTAATAACCTGGTTTTTATGCTGTGTTCATTATCTGAGAAAAGATCTTGCATACAAAAACTAAGTAAATTTGGAAAGACTCTGAACAAGAATAAAAAATTCCATACAAATACAAGCTGTCATTGTTATTATTGAATATATTGCTCATTTATATTATTTCCAGACTATGTTATGTTTTTTATCTTTACTCTCACATATACCTCCAAAATCAATCTTTTTCCTTTCTTTCGGAAAGGTCAAGTACACTGTAGAACTTCAGCAAAAAACCTTGATGAATTGAATAGTACAAATGTATTTTATGAAGACATTACATTGGTGATGGATTTGTG
>JBCJKH010061528.1:0-19311 GCA_039877255.1 Loriculus beryllinus
GCACTCACAACTTCCTTGGGCAACCCATTCCAGTGCCTCACCACCCTTACAGTAAAGAATTTCTTCCTTATATCCAACCTAAACTTCCCCTGTTTCAATTTAAACCCATCACCCCTTGCCCTATCACTACAGACCCTAATGAATGACTTTGTTCTTGTGTACTACTGTTGAACCATACTAGGAGATGCAGCAAACCCTCTTAGACCTCCCTCCTCCAGACTGCTTCTGAATGAGGCTGTGCTGCGTTACTCAGAATAGCTGTAGGGAGGTTCCTCCTCTCTGTCACTTCTGTACCCATATATATATCATGTACATGCTGCTGAGATATGCTTAATTGAGGACTTTAACGAAGGTCTTTGTCAGTTAGTCACAGCAGGGATAGTATTTTCTTTACTAGTATATACATACATGCCAGTTGGAAATGCCACCAATGCTGCACAACAGTTGAGCAATTTGCCAGTGCAGAGAATCTGGCTGCAAACCTGTTCTGAGCCCACATAAGGGTTTGGTCCTGGGTGTTGAATGACTCTAATGATACCATAACTCCAGGAAGCAATTGCTGTTTTAGCATGCTTTCTGCCTGATGTCAGATAAAGCACTGTCCATAGCATCACAAAGCCTATGGAAATGTTTTCGGTCCATCAGTTTCATATATCTTTTAGTCAATTTTGTAATGTCAACTGATGTGAAAAAATAGGAGCACAAAATGCATCTTGGGGTTTATTTTTTAGTTCACACTATTTGTCTTTCCTTTTAACAACCAGGAGGAGCAGTAGCCATGTGAGTTCAGATGCTTTGCTCTCCTGTAATCTACCCTTTGATGTAACTAACCGGCAAAACCATATTTCTAATCAAATATAGTCTCCCATCCTTAATCAGCTCAGCTTTAAAATGCAGATCAATGAGATAAGAAAGAGCTGATTTAATTAGCCCAACCTCAGCAATGCTACTGCATATTCTCATTTACAGAAATAATGGGGAGCAGGAGGAAACAGATTCATCATCATGAAAAGGCTGCGGAAGGCAGACGAAAGCAGGATATTTCCTATGCTAGCAAAGGGTGATTTTCACTCCGGCTAAAGAGCCAGCGCATGCTTTATGAGCCATTTAAATAACACTTAGGCCTTGCGCTTTGTCCTTTAGCCTAAGGATGAATTTCTTTCACTAAGTAGCAATACCTCTGGAAATCATCACTCTTGGGTTTAATTGATGAGCTAGAGACAGCTCCCACCACTTGGTGAATAAAGAAGAGGAAATACGGCAGGCAGGAGCACAGCAATAATGCACATTTATATAGCTGCTTGGGAGAGCTCACCCACGTGCACTTCATACACCATACGCCTGGTCAAGCACTCTTAACAGAGAGGAACAGCACAGGGTGTGCTTCCTCACCCTGCTACTGCCTTACTGTGTGTCCATAGGTAACTCACTTGAACCTGCACTTTTGGGGGGCTGGGAAGTGCTTTGCTTTGCTTTATTCGTCCATCTCATTCGGATTTGGAATTTCCTGTAGGGTTTGCTTCACCCCACCACAGTCCAGGTACCACCAGAATGGGGACCCTGGCACAACTGGAGCTCCAAAGTGTTGCTGTACAGATACCCAACAAGCAAAACCAGTGCAAGTTCTCAGCTTGCTTTCCCTTCTTTTTGGCTTCAAAGCAACAGACCGCTACCGTATCTCTACCAGCTCTGTGTGACCAGAGTCCAAGTGTCCAACCTGGGATCAATTGGCAGAGGTTTGGTCGGTGAGAAATGCTGCCACCTCCACTCAGAGCCCCCCAGATTATTTCTGTGATCGCAGCAACCTTGTAGAGGTCTTGACAAGAGGAAAATGAGACCTGTAGATATGCAACAAGAGCCGTGGACTTGGGCTCAGGACCCAAAGCTTTAGTGTGGTAGGACTGGACATTCACACTGTTGAGAAGTCAGGCTCCATCCACACAGATAAGGGTATGTCAGCTCCCAATTTAAGTGCTAATTCCTGGGATAAAGTTCAGCTTCGTGTGCATCCATCATTTTGAATGGAGGTAGTTTGTGACATTCGCATTTGGTAGTAGCTGCCTGGGAGATAATTGCTCATCACTGAAGGAAGAACTATCCCCCGGTCTAAGATAACCCCCAGGCTCTTTCTCCTCAGGTATGGGAGCACCAGAGGCAAAACAATTAACAGAGCAATTAAGCCATTAGCAAATAATCTCTCTCCATTTGTTTGGTTTTGTGGTCTTTTTCTTCCATTTTCACAGACTTGTGCCACTTTCCAGTCCCTCCAAAAACAGCAAGGAAAGGTCCTGCACTCTGTAAGGATATTCCCCTTAGGTGGGACTGAGAGCAGGCTCTAACCCACACTCCTGACCCTTACAAGAGCAGAAGGGTGCATCCCTACGCGTATGTTACCTTGAGAAGTGCTGCCAGGTACCACTGCACTACTCCTTTTCCTGTGCACCACCATCTTTGCTGTCAGGTTGTAGACACATATCTTGGGGATGGGCTGATGGAACAGAGGACTGCCTGCAACTCAGCCCTAAACGGGAGATACCAGCCTCTGTGTCCTATCTCCTGCCTGATAAACTGCTATGTGATCATTGCTGGCATGCTTCACTAGCAGTGAAATGGGTTAGAAAAAGGCCTTCTGTTTGGACTGATGGAGTTGGGTCCAGAGCCCAAAACTCATTATCAGTCTGGCCTTGATGGACATGGCTTGGCTACTTTAAAGAGAACCGGTGCCATTTCAGTTCCTGTAAGCCAAAAGACAACAGTGGTAGCTTAGAGCTTTTCTCTTCCCTACACTCTTCTCCTCTGCTCCACAAGTTTTGTCTCCAAGACAATAAATCAATCTTTTCCATAAAGGTTACACCAGCTATCTCAGCTCTGTGGTTTCATGATAAAGCTTCTCACAAAAGATTCTGAGACAAGTACACATGCAGGGGAAGAGCACAGAGCTGTGAGGGGTAACAGGGCTGTGGAGCTGGGAGAGCTTAGTCATAGAATCATAGAATAGAACTTGAGTGATGCAAGATGCCAAAGCACTTTGGTGCTGTGGAGTTTGGCAATGGCATCACCCAACGCTTCATCCAGCAGCTTGGTCCTACGTTATACAAGCCTGAAGTACATGAGAGCAGGCTGTGAATCTGACCAGGAGGCAAGGAATTTGTTCCTCCAGACAGCCCCCTTTAGTGCCAGATCTTAGATTCAAATCATCAAATAGCATCTCAGACATGCAAAGAAAAATCATCTTCTTTCAATGCCTTAGAATGAATCTCTCCACCACTGACTCCTCCTAATCTACAAAATAACACCTCATCTCTAGCATCTGAAGCCTCCACGTCCCTCCATTTAAAGGATGCACAATGCTTTTGTTAATTAGAGCCTTAGTTTAATATGAGCTGTCAAAGTTCACTTAACTTCAATTAATTGTTTCTCCTGAGCTTAATTTCTTCAGTTAAGTATTGATTAATCATTGCTTAATTATGCTGGAGTCTCACTGGGTGATATTTCAGTCGCACACTGCAGCAATGCTTTCTAAAAATACTCCAGGAACCATCAGAGATCCTATGCATTCCTATTATTGCGATGACTTTTAATATTTATCATTTCATCCCTTATGTTCCAAAATGTATATGTAACATGTCGTGTTTAATTCCACAGGTTTACAGCTCATTTTCCTCTATGAGGGCAGGCTTTTGACTGGAGTTTTGCATTGCATAGTGTGAAGAAATGGCTTAGTGTCTAGCACCCAGCATCCTGTGCCATGAGAAGGAGGTTAGGGAACACAAGTGAATGGTCTTTGCTGTGGCAGAACACTAACATGTTGAAAAAAACCCAAAATATTGATGGTATGTTTTTTCTTTGTACCTTTTAGGTGACATGCAACAACGTTGACTCAAATACTATCTGTATTTCTTCAACACTGCCATGTTAGTTGTAGTTTTGGTCCTATGAATATGGCCTGGGTCCTGTGAATATGGCCTTCAGAACAAGGCATCTCCAGTCTGAAATCTCAGTCTGCTCCCAAACATCAGGAAGAGAAAACTATGAAGTCCTCCATCTCTCTGTAGTATCCTGACAGCACAATAATGTCAGGCTGGATTGAAAACATCTTAATTCTCACATATAAGTAAAATAACTGTTATTTTTTACCAAGTCTCTCTTGAATTTGGATATTTACCCCAATCACATGCTAAGCTTGATCTGTAGTGAGAAATTAAACAACTACTTTCCCCCCAGCAATAACTTCCATGGAGTCCATTTATATGTATATTTTTACCTTCTCATGCGAGCAGTTATGCTTTTGAATGAAAAGTGTCACTCCCCAGAGAACACTTCTTGGCTTGCCATGGTTTTATCACAATCAAGGGTTAACTTTTGTCCCTTCGGTACATGTTCATTTTTTCAGACATCTCTAAACATATCACTACTAAAATTTCATTTTTAACATATACTATGCCATAAGAGCACTAAGCTTTATTTACTACTGTCATCCCAGATGCTCGAATGAGCACTGGTAGGAATATGCTATAAAGAGAGCCATCAAAATGACATTGTTTTCTACTACATTTCTTCTATTTGGGGGTGTAAACATCTGGCACCTTGGGAATACACATCTTTGCCATGTGAAAGACAAGATAAACTGGTAAAAGCACAGATTATTATAGAGATCATGAAAAACACTTCTGTTCTCTGATGCTGAATAACACAATACAATGAATTTTCCAAAAAGGGATGGATGAATTAGTCCAGGTGCAAAAAGTACTGACAACACCATTGTACAGAACTTGAAGAAGTGCTAGTCAAAAGAGTTCCAGAGTTCAAGTAACTTATGTTTTTAACTTCTTAGCATGACTCTGCATTTCTGGACTCTGCTCAAAACTAGAAACCAGAGGCCCCACCTCCATAACATACAAGCTCGCTTGGTTTTATGTATTTATAGGAATAACATAGCCAAGAAGCTGAAAAGCAAATCTATTATCATGACTCTCACTACAGCTTCATCTAAATACTGTATCTGAGCCCACGTCACTACAGCAGTAGGTGCTGAAGAAATACAGTCCTGCCAAAAAATGGTTACTGGAGAAGAAGAAACAAATAATTGGAAAAGGAAGTTTTCTCCTTCTTTCTGTAAAGGAAACTAAGACACAATGTGCTAAGTTTCCCAGTGTGATTTGGGGCCTAAAATGGTTAGTGATTGATCTTAATTACAGCTGCCAGGATCCTAACACATGAAACCCAGGCTCTGCTTCTGGAAGTCTATGACAACAACTGGATGCATATCCCCAACTTTCTCATGCTAATGCCTAAACACAAAAACCTTCACATTTCAACAGTTTCTTGGTTTCACCCACATCCTTACTGCTCACTATTCTTCACTTTTATTGCAACCAGGCTTAGCAGACACAGTCATCAACCATAGTCATATCAGAGGCTTTACTAGCACAAAACAAACTCCTAAATCCAAGTACTTCGTACTCCTTAGTAAATCCTTAGAACTCTTATATGAGACCACTGACGAGAACAGGCAGTTAAGTGAGAAGTACGAGTTTATCTACTGGAGTTTGGAAGTTTTATCTCCCACTGCATTAATAATTTGAGATGTCCCCATTAAAATAATAATAAAAAAATAAATAAATAGAAATAAGAAAGACAAGGCTTATTTCTTTTGGCGTGTCTTCACGTGAGCAGAATCACATGGCTCCCTAGACTGATTTGTCTTATCTCCTCTGGTCTCTGAACCACTTTCAGGTCTCTGAACCACTTTTTTCACCCTTCCATCTCACCTGAGAAAAGGGCAGAAGGGTAAAATATCCCTCTAATGGCCTGTGAACACATACACAATGAGTGGCACATGGGAAGTCAGCAGCTCTGCTGTGGATTTCTGGCTTCTCAGGGCTGGGGTTTGCAAGGTTGGCTGGATTCAGGATACACCCTCTTGTAGAGGAGATGCTGTGATTTATTGGAGAATATTGTTCAGGCATGAGAACAGAGAAAGAAATTGTGAAAGGCAAAGAAAGGTCCTTGAGGGACATCAGCAGTGCCGGTGTACATGGGTTCAATGTGTAGTCTCTTTTCTCGTCACATCTGCTTTGGGCAAAACCATAATAGACAGCTTCTCAGCTTAGACAAGTAAATGTGTCTGTTTTAATGTTTATCTGAAGATGCTTTTGTTACTAATAAAGAATCAAATAAAAGCTGCAGGTCACCATAACTTTGTCAGACTTCCCACCCTAACAATTTTTTCCATTTTGAATGACACTGTGGAAATGACTGTAGAGCAATTTCCTTCCCTGCCTTTCAACAATATAATTGCTTTATATGGATTCTGCAGATCGTTGATAACTAAATTAGTGGCTTTTTTGTAATTGCTTCCCTTTCTATTTCTACATCTTTTAGAGGGGCTAGAGTTTTGTTTTGAATCCCACTTTCCTGGTAACAGCAGCATTTTCCTGTGGGTTGGTAACAGCAGCATTTCCATGTGGGCTGGAGCAGAGTGCAGGGTTATGTGTGTTCTAATAAAGCTTTGTTGAGCAGACTAAAAGGAAAAGAACCGCAGATCAGTTCTGAGGGATCCTATTCTGCCTACCTCAAACATATTATGTAGCTATTCATCCTTTGAGCAGTCTTATTGAAATCAGTGGAAGAGGATTGGAGGAGTGAATAAGATGTCAGAATCTTACCTTAAATATTTCACTTAGCAAAGAAACCAATGCTGAAAAAAATAACAGACCCCGAGCTGCAGCAGGATGCAAAACTTGCAGTGACAATAAGAACTGAGCAGCCCTTTGCTTCTTTGTGATGGTGCTATCTCATTGAAAGCATTTGATAAATAGCAGTGGCTGTGTCTGAATCAAATGAAAGACCCTGTTGTACAAACCGTGAGCCTTCTAATCCTTACAGCACCACAAATGATTCAAAGAAGTCTTGAAGTACCATGATAATGGCACGAGAAGATGGGTATCGCTGTGTTATTGTTTTTGTGTAACACAAAGAATGCTCTGCAGGATAAATAACGTTGCCTAAAAAAAACCAAAGATACTGCTTTCAATAAAGCAGACAATTAAAATTATCCAGAAGTTGAAGAAAATATGAGTTAAATTTATTTTGCAGCACTTTTGCCTTTGAAAGTCTACATTGCCCTTAAAACAATTTTACGGTGGATATTGTTGGCTCAGGATTAACATAAGTGACTGATTGAAAATCTTTATTAGATGTTAAGATTAAGTACACAGCTCAAGTTCTACAAGCGCAAAACTGATTTCAAAGGAATAAAATGATGAGAATGGATGCCTATGAAACAAAAATAATATATTCATAAAGCCCTTTTTCAACAGTCAAGACATAAAGGGACATCCATGGTACTTTTCATCTGGTTTTAGAATTGTTTAAATTAAAGATTATGAGGAAAATTGAAAAACGAAAGAAAGAAATACAAGCCAGCTGTACCTGTGGTATGGTTACACTGTTTTCAGTATAGATAAGGCACAGGTTGGTTGACTTTTACAGTGTAATTTTGCATGTACATGAAGTAAAGAGAGTGTGGTGCTAAATGAATGACTGGAAAGGGCACGATCTAGCTGATTCAGTACCAGCAGAGCTTGAGGGATGAAGAGAAAAGGAGAACACATTGGTACACCTAGCACTACAAAAGAAATAATCACAAATGGAGCATGCTCCAAACCAATGGAAGCATTGGGCAGAACTGTCCCCTAAATGCTCTCTTCTATCCTAGAATAATTCTGTACCTTTTTTAGGTGTAGAAATTCAACTTTCTGCCAAGGCAGGGCCTGCTGATGCCTTGCACAGTCCCAGAAGCACTCATGACCATCATGTCTCCAATAACCAAACTGCTGGACACAGAGCAGGCAAAAGCTCACGTTTTGTACCTGTCTTCTTATGCACAGAGTTGTGTTTGCCTTTGTCCCTTACACACAGAGTCATACTCCCATACACATACTAGGCCAGAAACATCAGCAACAATGCATGTATGACATGCTTTATTCTAGAGAGAGAGACATTGAAGTGTAGCATCCACTTATTTGCTGTCATAGCTTTAAATCAAGGCTAAATGAGGTGAAAAGCAAATAGATTTTAAGCCCTTGTAAACTCATAGGGCAAGCTGGATGGATAAACTAAGATGATTCACCCTCATATATTATCCTGGTAGTTTAGAGTTGGCCATATAATAAGTTCATGGCCATCTTGAAATGAGTGGAAAGGTGAATGCTTCCATTGTGATTACTTGGCTAAAAAATAAATGCCAGTAATCCCTCTTCTGCCTTCTTCACCATTTAATTGTCATATTTTAAGGTTAACAATGGGGAAAACTGACCAGGCTTTTTTCAGAGATAAGTTACTTAGAAAGAGAGAGAAAATAATACTGGTAGTGAAAATGACTCCTTAATGTAGATGTCCCTATTGGGCCAGGTGAAAGGATAGGCACACTTGCACATAAAGCTGCAGCTCTTGTGACTGAAGGAGAATCTCAGCTTCTCCGTCAAGTTGAAGGGAAAGATTCAGTAAGAAATTTCAGTCCATCTGTTAATGTGTCTGAATGCAAAGACTGAGACAGCAGATCAGATTAGGGTCACCTAGCACGTCCTAATTCTATATGCAGCCTTTAAAGGGGCCTTTAAAGATCTAGTCCCTGTTTCAGTGAATGACTGAGTAAAAGAAGATGAAGAGGAAGACGAAGGATGTGTGAACTGATTCTTTTGATGCTGAGAGTTTTTCAGCTGCCTTCTCTCCCTTCTCTAAGGTAAAAGAAGTCTCTCCCAGCCCATCGTTATGGTGAGTGTGAAGAGTAGAACCATTTCAGTGGGATATCACAGCCATCAACCGAAAATAAGGTGCAGAGTCTGCATCTACACACTGTGTAGGAATGGGCTGAACTACTTATGAAGCTACACTCAAGTCACGTTTTGCTTGATGTTGGGCTCCTGGAGCACTGCTTGCACTGATCTCCTGGTGATCCAGCTGATGTTTCTGGGTGGGAATCACAGATGTAGCCTGACAGTTGCAGTATATCCAGGAGACGAATCTGTTGTGTGACAAAGCACCATCACTCTCCTGTCTAGCCCTTTGACTGCAAGGCAGGCAAGGCAGTCTGGGCTACCACTCCAACTTTATCTATTATATGAATTCATGGGCAGTCCAGTCTTGAGATTTGGTATGGAAACAGAGTGCTGATGAGAGTCTGTCAACCCTTATGTCCATAACCTGGTTGTCTGAACAGATTTGCACACTGGAAGAACACAGGAGAAAAAACTTTTCAACCAGTCTCTGAGAGCTCCTGCATGCACAGCAGAAGTAGTAGCTTTGTAGAGACTGCTCATGAGACTGAACTTTGCAAGTGGGAGCATAGTGCCCATGGAAGAGCAGCCTGCAGTAGTCCCCCCATTCCGGATGTGACTAAGGAGCTGAATGAACTTCTCGAGTAGACACAAGGAATGTTTTCCACTGTTAATGGATCTGGAAGAAGAACCACAGATTCATTCTAAAAGTTGCTCTTTCATTCCTGGTCTCTTCAGTAAAAATTAAAGATCAAAGCACTTTGAAAGACAATCTGTTTCCATGCTATTTTTGTGCGTGATTCACAGGTTCAGGAGAATCACAAATCTGGCTTTTCCATTCTCCTCTAGTGCCAACCTACAACACACTGAGCCTTTTCTTTTTGCCTGTCATGTTTTGAACAGCTTTTGATGAGATAGATTAAAATCATTTCACTTATTTATAACAGTTGCAGTAAATCTTAGGGCAAATCAGGAGGATATTGGACAGGAATACGCTGTTTCTTTCCCTCCTTGTGTTAGGGCTGTAGAACATGGGGAGCTGATATTAGGTTCTGGCAATTTTAATCTGTTTAGCAAGGTTCTTAATAATCTTTGCATGTGTATCACAGAGAACCTTTTGCATATTGCTTTAAATAATTCAGAACCGCTCCAATATTGTGTTAAATAATTCAAGAATAGGACAGGCTTTGTGATTAATGATGTGTACCGGGAATTTCTGCAAATACAGCAAGGAGTTAAAGTATGCTCCAGATACAAGTGTCCTGGCACCAGATCCCATTTACTCTTTGCCAAGGCAATAGTATTAGTAAATTGGAAAAGCGCCTGCTACTCAATGGAAAACTGACTTAGGCCAATGGTTAATGTGGCAGCAGCTGAAAGAGTCTGCTCTTTCTGACAGACAATACTAATTTGGCTGAGAACCTCTATTGTCTTCTGACTTCTATTTTTAATCTCCGTGAATAGCATTTGTGCCTGATGTGAAAATTAAATGGAGGTATAAATATTTCTGCAGGAGATGAGGGTTTGTCCTGGTATTTTACCAGTCCTGCTTGGAGAGCACAGAAACGGTGTGCTGTGTAAAGCAAAGCACATAAGCTTATTTTGCATGTTAACTTAATCCTAAATGGCTCTGGAGGTTGCTGTTCTTCCCAACTGTGCTTGGGTCTGTGGTCATGAGCAGTACCTGCAGAGTCTGCTGTCCTTCATTTGTTTTTTCGTAGGGAGATCTGAGTGAAGTAGCATCATTAAGGCAAAACCCTAAATACTACAGTTTCTGAGTTTTCACCCTATTGACACAGCAACCACATTCCCTCCTTAGTAAAGCTGAAATGATTCTGTTTCGGGGAGTACTATCAACAGTTTCTGCCTAAGAAGTGAATAGATTTTTGTAAGCTCAGAGTATTTTTTTGGTTAAGGGATTTCTCCCATTACACAAGGTAAATCAATGCTACATTGAAGTAGAAATAAAGCAAACAAACCCTCCTAAATATCCTTTTTAAAATAAAGGATATGCTAGTGAGCAGAATGGAATAACTAATGAGGAGATTACAGATATCAGCACTATTGGAGATGCTCTGTAGATATCTTTATAGGAGTCTGATATTGGACTCCCAGACCAGCTGCTTCAGTGAGCAGCCACTTTGCAAACATCAAAAGGACCAGCTAATTTTATTGGATTTTAGATGTTTTCAATAGAAAGACTCCGCAGGGGATACTCTGAGATGTGTCCAGCTTTAATATTTAAACACATTCAAGATTCCTAGAGGAAGAGAGAGGGGCTAAAAAGAGGGTTGCTGCTGTGGCAACTGTGTTTGGTATGCCATGGCCAGTATATTCCTCAATAAATGCCTCCCTGCCCCAGCCAATTGTCTCAAGGCTATACGGATAAGGTGAGGGACCAGCCTGGATGAAACACATCTTTACAGATGCTGATCTTGACTTTAGATGTTCAGGCCAGGGTCTTTTTTTGTGTTGGTTTGCTCTCTTTGTTTTTAAAGGAAGGCTCATCTCAGAAGGAAGCTCAGGTATTTAAAGGCAGGGACAAAAACCAAGGCATATCAAACGATTGGTATCTAGAACAAAACTGTCTATGCATTTGCATTTAAATAGCAGAAGCCACTGCAAATCATCTGCACGAGTCTTTATTTCAGTGCTTTGGAGATCCATGCTATAATAAACTCCAGCATCTTTTTGCTTAGGCTGGCTGCAAAATGCTGCTCACTGTTTCTTATTAAAACCAAAGCTCTGAAAGATGACCAATTAAAGTGTCTCTGGGAAAGTCTTGGGGGTGAAGCATCTCCCTTAAATAACGGGGGAAGACGCTAATTTTCCATCCCTGTGAATTAACTGCAGGAGCCGTAGTATTCCTTTTGTGTTTCAGAGTACTGAAGGTGGTAAGGGAAGAGAGAGGATATTGTATGTCAGCCACCTTTGGGTTTCAACAGAGACTTTGCCTTCTGTAAAGAATGAATAATTCAGCCACCCACCCCCCCATTCCCCCCCCATAACCATTTCAGTTACTGTCTCCCTGTTATTATAAAGTGATCTCTCAAAGGAATAAATAAAGTTGACAAAAATAATCTTCATCAGGGGTGACACTGATTACACCAGACTGAAATCCCTCACTCATGGGGGCTCGTCCACCTTTAAATGTCATCATGAGATGACACCTGTCTATCCCACTGTCAGTCTGAACATGGAATAAGACTCTGCTCCCACTGGCTTCTCTTCCTAGCAAGACCAATTCTAAGTCAAAACGCACAGGATGACAAGTTTTAAAGCAGGGAAAGCTGAATGGTTTCTTGTAATTCACTCTGTTTTATGGCAGGAAGGGAAAACCACTGAAGAAGGGAATGTGGGGCAGAAGAAGGGATTCATGGCAGATAAATTTAAAACAAATAAAATGCTGAATGTTGGTTCAGTAAAATTAATTTCTGCAAAAGACCGTGCAGATGATGTGACAGAAAACATTTGCTACCAGCAACACTTCAGATTAATCAGCAGTGGCAATTCAGTAGCCACCTACTTACGCTGCATATCAAGGACAACTGGCCATGTGGCTCTGCGCTTCACAAGACCGGTCTGTTGGCACATATCATCTCATTTTTGACTGTCCATCTTTCAGAATAAGAAGCTCACAAGACCATAGGTACTGCAATACCGGGTGAAATCAAAGGCCTAACTAGCCCTGAAACCCCTATCATAAGCAAAGTCTGAGAAAAGGAAATAGCCTGTTGATAAACTGAGTCGTGGCTGGCCTCTGTGACATGGCTCATCTGAAACAGAGATGAGAGTGACATTTAGATTTTCTGAACTAGCCAAAAACATTCTTCCTTAGTCAGAAAATAATTCATTAATTCCTGATGACTTCCAGTTGTTCTATTAAATTTCCACCATTGAGGAAAAAACATCCAAAATGTGATTGTTCACCGAAACAGATTTCTTCTTCTATTTTTGCTGTGGTTCATATTTTATTGCGTTAAAATAAACTGATATAGTGCCCTCATTCTTCTTTCCATTAAATGGTGCCTCAGATATTAACAGTTCATCTGCCAGAGAGAAGCTCAACTGGCCTCCCATGCCCAACAGCACAAAAGTGAACGGTTATGAATACTCCGTGATACAAACTGACATGCCTGCAAGGCAGCATATACATTCATAATTTAACTCCCTGTGAGCTATTTCTTAGTATTAGAATAGTTTTCTGTGCTGGTAGGAAATCCTATTACTGCTCCCAGATGGATAGCTTAGATAAAGTGCCTGCCTGCCAATGTACCTGTTGTCCTGCATACTGCAGGTCAGGCAGGACAGCCTCCTGCTGCACAGGGTCATTGCCTTGGACAAGATGCTGAGAGGTAAGGAAACACGCTTCAGGGATCCCACTTTAGAGATGCTGCCAGACACACTGCTGGCAGACAGTGTGATCATGATTCAGTAAAAACAACCACAAATACACATGCCTATACGCATACATACAGAATATTACATTTATGAGCTTATAGGAGACTTCAGGCATGTATGGTGTGGATTTCTGCCATTATCCAGTCCCTTTTCTTGTCTGCCATTTCACCTCTTTGAAGCACTTAAGGTTCACTGCAAACCAGACTGGCCTACTCAGATACTGTATGTGCATAAATGAAAGAAAGAACTAGTTCCTCTGAGCTACCTCCAAACGTGAATTAAGCTGCAGTTACTGAAGAACACGCTCAGCAGCAGCAGGAGCACCTTGTTCATATTTTGTATGTATTAAAACAAAAAAAGCCACCCCCGTTTTGTTCTAATACCCTGCTAGTGGAGAACTTCAGGCAAGAAACAGAGGATTAAAATGGTTTTAAATCTCTCCCAGCTGCTCAAGCAGCAGCTCTATGCTGTAGCCACAAACAATCCTCAGACAAGATATAGCAGCAGGTAACTTTGATTTCTGGACAATGGCACTGTGGCATCCAGCAATCCCATGGTTTGTTTTTTAGAGGAGAAGCTGTCCTCTAGAGCAAAAAAAAAAACAACTCAATTTTAATAAACAAATAAATCTGACAATAGGATTATCTGTGCTTCCTGGGTTAGCATCATGCCTTCCTCAGAAGGCACTAAGCATACCTTTGACACTTAATTAACACGATGAAAGAAACTAAACTTATTGGTGTAATACTAAGATTTTCTCCGCACTAGTTGCATTGTCACGGCTAAATAAAAAGGACTGATGTCTGGCTTTAAAAAAGGAGGAGGGAGAGAAGGTATTGTGAGAGAAAGGAATTACCCATTGATTTATTCTTTTACTTAACAGCAAAGGGGAATGAGCAATTTAAGGTCAGCAGTATATTGCTTAGCTGGCCTCAGATCCCGCAAAATTACCAGCATTGTGTGTTGCAATAAATTGCATACTTTTGTCATCCTTGTTTGTTTGAAATATGTGTGAAATGAAGAGGGAAATAGCTAAGACCAGCACTAAGGACTGCACTGGTATGCCTAGAAGGTGAATGGAAGACAAAACACTCTATTTTGTCTTGATATGAGTGCCCCTCTAACGCAGAAGTAGTCCCACTGCTGTCGTAACTGCATCCTTGCAGCAGCCCCAGTACCAGCAACACACACAGGTTGGTCAGGAGGGATGCTGGCAGTCACAGCAAAGCTATTCCTCCCTATTCCCTCCCTCTGTAACCCACTGACCCTCCCCAAAGGGCTCACTTTGGAATCTCTGCAGAGTTAGAGTGTTGTCACTGTACAGATTCATCCTGCAGGCTGCTCAGCATCGTGCCTGCAGATGCAGTGGTGCTAACAGTCCCTAAAGAGCTCACCCTATGCAAAAGGTACAAGTTAAACTCTGAGGCGTGGCTCAGCCAAGGCAGTGCATCACGCAGTGAGCATGGTACTGACAGTCCAAGTAACTTTCCAGACTAATGACTCTCTCATCAGTCCAGGAAAACAGACCCTGTTGCTCCAGAAGGTCAAACTGGCCTTTATTTTCCTCCTGGCAATGCAAGCGCTGATTATAGTGCAGTATCCAAGACAGGTAATTCATGTCAAAAGGTGGAGAAAGTGGCTTTGCTTATTGATGTGTTGTCATCGCAACGTTCAGCTTTTCTGTTCATAGCTATTCATGTGAGTTACAGCAAACAATGCCTGCTCCTGGCTTTAACTTGCTCCCCGGGCAGCTATTACTCAAAATGCACAATGGCCATTGGGACACCAAAAGATTTGCCATCGGTCTATTGACCAGGGGCAGCCTTGTATAGCACCGTGTAATCAAGTAGCATCAAAAGCCATTTTTTCAGAGAAAGTTACCAGGTCGGCAGCCCACAGGGATAAAATCTTCCCCTTATTCACCAGTTAGGCTGCTTTTCTTCATGCAGGGCTGCACCGACCTCAGGAACAAGGGAGAAAACTGGGGTATTGCCAATACCAAAGGCACCAGGGCATAGTATTCAGTGGAGCTTCCCATCATAGATAAGAAGGACTATTTCACTGCATCTCCATTTTGTTAGGGGATTGTCACTAAGAATAATGTAATAGGTTGCTAAGACCTGTCTTCAAAACAGAAGGCAAATAGCATTCTGGTCACCTCTGCACCAGCTGAAGGAAAGAGTTGCCATAGATATGGTGGGTGTCATTATGAATGCTGCAGTTCTCAAATGTTCCCTAAAATCTCAGCCCAGGAAAGACTGAGATTAAGTCCCTGTCCAGCTTGATAAAAGTGATCCAGTTGAGGTGATTAATTAGACCTTATAGCAGCCTTCCAGTATCTGAAGGGGGCCTATAGGGATGATGGGGAGGGACTCTTCATTAGGGGCTGTAGTGACAGGACAAGGGGTAACGGGTTAAAACTTAAATAAGGGAGGTTAGATTGGATATAAGGAAGAAATTCTTTCCTGTGAGGGTGATGAGGCACTGGAATGGGTTACCCAAGGAAGTTGTGAATGCTCCATCCCTGGCGGTGTTCAAGGCCAGACTGGACAAAACCTTGGGTGGCATGGTTTAGTGTGAAGTGTCCCTGCCCATGGGAGGTGAGGCGGAACTAGATGATGTTAAGGTCATTTCCAACCCTAATTATTCTTCAATTCTAGTCTATGATTCTATGATTCAATGAAATCTCCATAATCTCTCAAATTGACCTGATCACAGTAGTTGTCTCAGGCTGTGGACTTCAATAAATCAGATAGGAGCCTTTAACCCATCTGACTATTAACACTGAGCTCCATGTGGAACACAAATGTGAATTTCTTAGCAGACATCTAGAGTTGCTGAGGAGAGTAGCTCCAGTGCTGACACAGTTGTCAGTGGAGTGCTCTAGCACTCCGTAGTGACATAGTTTAGAGGTAGACTTCACAGTCTTGGGGTAATGGTTGGATTTGATGTTCTTAAAGATCTTTTCCAACCTAGCTGATTCTATGATTCTATGTTTTCTTGATGCAGCATCAAACAGCTTCTGCAAAGACTCACCTGGAGCTGCTGGTTGCCAGGATCTTGCTTCTGGCCTAAGCAAACTCCAAACTCAGTGAGACCCAAGATCTCCTACCTTGCACAGAGTATTGAAACATGGTGCTGCCCATCTAGAACCATACTTCAAACTCCTACCCTTGCCCCCACCCAAGCACAGGTTATCATGATGTGTTGAACTCACACGAGCAATGCAAATTGCCCTGAATATGTCAATCACATATGATACTAGACATACAGATACATGGAGCTGGCAGCCAGACCTCATCTTCTATGATAGCTTCCTCTAAAGAACTCCCTGATGTCACCCACAGTTTGAAGGTCTAAAGGAAGCTCTCCTAGAGCTACACAAAATGCTTACCACAGCCTCCCATATTCAAAATCCCACTTGTGTAACTGCCAGACCTCTAGGAGCAGCTTATAATTCATTAACACAATATCTCAAAGTTTCCAAGATTTTTGTGCATTTTAGAGCGAAAGGACATTTATTGCACTTCCACGTGTAAGCTGCCTACAGCTCTATATTACTTGGGGTGTAAAGCAGATGAGCAAAAGGCCTTTAAACTAGTGCTGTTGCACCTCTGATCTTGATTGATGTTGACACCAATTAGCAGAAAAGGAATCTTCCAGATAAAGGGAAAGAAGATTTTATTAAGCCCTAAATGCCAAGAGTCAGAATTCAATGTAAAATTCATTAGTGCTTATGGCAGGAGTCCTACCAGCTATTGCCAAGGGGTTAAAGGGAAATAAAAATTACATAAATAAGATTTTCAGAACCTTTAAATCCAAGCTTGAACAGTGAATGCATTTGGGTGACTTGAACTTGTTACTCTGTATCCTACATGAAAACCCTGTTTTAATCAGAGGCAAATCCTACTGAAATCAGTTGTCTTCCTCTGAATGACAAGCAAAAATCAAAATAGAGGTCATATTTTTGTCATTCGGTTCTAAATATATTTTTGTAAATAGAGCATTCACCCAGTAGGGGAAGAGGTCTTCACACTGTGTAAATATAAACTTTAAATGTATAAACATATACATGCATATATATATATATTTATGCATGGGATCAAAATCTGACTTTAAATTTCTGGCTCATGTACAGCCAGTGGCACAAACCAAATGACACTTGTCTTTCTTTGCAGACTTTTAACCAGAAAAATACAGGGATTCTGCAAGTTCCCTTATGTTGTATCACCAATAAATCCCATTTTAACAAAGCTCTGAAACAGCATCTGAAAGCTTTGTAAAAAGAGAGATTACATATGCGTTTTATGAACTAGAAATAAGGGTGGAACAGCGCGGGGTCTGAAGAACTTTGAATATATGTTCTGTAAGAGAAGTGCCATCACTGCTTTTTATTCTAATTCACAGCTGTTAAAGAAACTATGTTTTGAGCAGGAAAAAACAGAATCATAGAATCATAGAATAATTAATTGGGGAAGTTGAGGCAGCTCCTTCCTATGGCTTGTGTTCACAGCACGCCTAAATCTGGTTGCATATTCAATGTCTCCATGTTCACTAGATGGTGTTTTGCTTTCTAATGCTCTTCAGCTCTGTAAGGGAAACCACAGTTCCCTAAAAACCTGCCTGTCCAGAAACAACCCCCCCAGATTCAATTTCCTCTCTCCTTACAAGGTGTCTGTTCTTTCAGTTCAAAGGACTACGCACACAAGCACTAATTTCTCACAACTCAATTTATCCAATGCTAATTCAATTTCAACGTGTCCTAAGATACATTCTTCCCCTGGCAGAGGGTCCTGATGACCATCAGTTTACATCTGCTTGTCAGAAACCCCAGGGCAAATGTTGACTCTGAATTTACCCTCCAGTCTTATTTACTGCACCAAATGTCATCAGAGTTTTTGACAGCAGTATATCCTAGACTCATAGCTAGAAATCTATTGCCATTTCCTGCTTGCTGTGAACGTTAGGGATTTGGTTTATACACCTCTCATCTTCCAGGGCTAAGCACTGCAGTTCTATTTCACTTTACCAGTGTAATGCTATTCTCCTCAAAAGACTTAATCCCAGATTTATTTAAAAATTAAAGCATCCCGTTGCTGTCTTTACATCATTTGTTCCTGCCCTCCAACCAACCGTTCTTCCTTCTTTAATATGTACCTGTTGTCTCCCGGCTGCTTGTGGCAGGGGTTCATTATCTGGTTACAGATTTGAGCAACTTGTCACACAGTGAGAGCTTTGCTTTCTGATTGGGGCTAAGCACTGGGTTTATCCTTTATAAATCCTCAAAAGTTGCTTATAAAAAACCCCAACATTGTGCTCTGTTGTTAAATCACATGTTCTGAACATTAGTGAGCCTGGGAACTTTGACTGGAAAAAGGAGAATAACTCTAGAAATAAGGATGTGGGATTTCAAGGAATATGTTATATAGACTGGTACACTTATATGTTTCTATACTGCCTAAGTTTCCCCTCAGTCCTTTTTAGCCACATTATGGTCTTACACTATTTACATGTTCTGTAAATGAAAATGGATCTCTGCTCACTGATGGTGGTTATCTAAGCAGCTCTTGGTTTTGGATCTTGATGAGACTTCCTAATGCGTTATTTTTATAACAAACCTTTTCCAATGTCACATTTAAATGTGGAGAGAAAGAAGGTTCTTGCTCTGAGTGTAAAACCCATCTAGCAAAATCTCAGCACTGGAGCTAATGCCACAAGCCACCAATCTTCATTGGGCCTTCAGTAGCAGGTGAACACATTGCCGAAAGCCGTTCCCTCCTCCAAAGGATCTCAGTAATAAAGTATTGAGGAACCTCTGACCAAGAGCTAGAGACTATGACTGTACATAATAATTGAGAAAGCATCGATTCAAAGAAGTATTATGCACGGCTTCAACCTCTGCAGCTCTAGCAGGATCTCTCCTGTGTTCACAGTACTGTGGGGGAATGTGTGAGAAACCAGTAGATGAAATGTACTTTTGCTCTCTTTCTTTTGCTTCTTGGTGAGGAAAAGATAGGAAAAACCTTGCTGTGAATCTGCCTCTCATAACTATGCTGGAGAACAACTTGGAGGACCAGAGGGGGGGGGGTTATTTATAAATCTGAAATACTGGGGCATTCACTCAATCACA
>JBCJKH010061530.1:2342-34195 GCA_039877255.1 Loriculus beryllinus
CACAATGGCACAACAAAACAGCACACACACTCTGTACAACAGGTGCTCACTGCACTGTCTGATACAAATAAAGTCCTAAAAGCCATTAAAGTCAAGGAAAGTGAAAGCTTTGGTGGCATAAAAGCATGGCACCAGATTAGACAGCTGTCCTACCGTAACACACAGTACCTTAATTTCACCCAGGGAATGATTACTGCACATACATTACAGCCATGCCACAGATCTTTGGTTTTTACAAAGTAGACAGCAGACACCAGCACAGGGGAAGAGACAGCAGAGCAGAGTTCACAGTAACAAAGAGCACAACAAAGGAAACACAGTGTGGGAACCCAAATGGATGAAGAGCCTATGAAGCACATGGCAGGGAAGCACAATCAGCAAGTACGTAAAGATGTGCTGCTGCCGCCCGAAGGGTCTGGTGTGTCAGTCATGGGAACATGTCTTTGTGGAAGCACCACACTCAACATACCCACCAGGCTTCGCACAAGGCCTACAGCAGCAGCCAAAGCCAATTCTGCAGCATACTGGCAGGAAGGCCAAGCATGTTTTGTCTGGCCACACAATAGCCTAGAAGACTCCAAGACCTCAAAGTTTGTAAGCACAGCTATGTAGCACAACAACCCTAAAGAGAAACAAAACTCCAAGTCCCAGATTCATTCTATTCAAAGGCAAGATTCCAAATCAGGAATCCAACTTCTCTTTTGCTATTTAAAGTATAATCTATCCTTGCGTTGTTTTTCCAACAAACACAACTGTGGTATGTCTTGTCACTGTGAGTCACTGTGTGCTAATCATTAAAGTGAAAAAATCCCTCTTAGCCATCCCCATTATTCCTATTTCCTCTTTGAATGCCCCCAACTTACACATTCATATCTACAGCAAACCCATGAGACTTCATGTGCATGAGTTTGCACAGCCAGCTCCAGAACCCACAGTTACAGTTACACTCTGGATAAATGTCACAAGGGTGCTATACATGGATGATAACTCCTAATATACCAAAGCAGCTATTTTCCAGGCCATACTGACTCTCCAATTACTTACAGAATAACTTGTGCGTTATATTAGTACCCCATTTTTACCTATAAGGATATTTTAAAACACCTTAGGCTGCCTTGGGGCAGTTAGGGTACATCTGCTGAAAAGAACCACAAGCAGAGTTTTTAGTTGAAACTTACAGTGACTTTGAATGCTGCTGTAAGAGACTTTATGATGCTGTAAGTGAGCATCCACAGGTTCAACTCAAGATGAGGTAGTTACTTTGCAAGCACACCATCAGCTACTATTGATTTTATGCCAATGTTTGAATTATGCTGAAAACCTTCAGTGTACATGGATTTATCATCCTATCAGTGGCATGCTTTTAAACAGGCTGGTTTAATAAACCCCTCTGGCACACATACTCTTCTTAAAGGCAGCTCAAGTATTTTATTTCCTTCGCAAGAGTGAAAGGACAATGAAATCAGAAAGAAATCTTTGTAATCAAAATTGCTTCATACAAGATATTCCTTCCAATTACAAGCTATTAACCCAATAAAATATTTTCTGGTTTGACACTTGTTCACACATACTATGCTGTGTATCAAACAATTACCCAGCATGGACTGCTTTGATGCAGTTGAGCATGTTCCATTCAAGAATCAAGTATTACTAAACCCTATCCCAACTACTGTTTCTTTTTCACTTTAAGAACCTTTGATCAGCCAAGCCATGTAATTACTCTTAAGCGTAGTTAGGGTGTCTGCTGGAGTGCAGGGCCATACAGCAATCTTTTTCTCACTAGGGAAAAGCACATCAATTGCTTTCAGCTAAATGCACTCACATATGAATATTTTAGTACAATTTAATGTTTCTGCACCAACCCCAAAGGAGCAGAGCATCAATTTGTGAACATAGTTTTCTTCGAGTTAAAAGCTACACTGGATAATGCAGGATGAAAGGGGTTGTCAATCCTTTGCTTTTTAGCAAGCCAGAGAAAGGTAGTCTGTAAATTCAGTCCCAGCTGCACAGACAGCTCTCTGAAGTTTGCCACTATAATGCTACTTTTCAACAATAGGGAATTATCAGAGGAGATATATTCCAAAATAAATTTCCCAAGCACAGTAAGTTTTCCCAATACTACTCCCATCTGCCAGCTACCAAAAAGCACACCCGCTGTGTGCTGTTTGCTGTTAGCAAAACCCACCAACATAACATACAAATAATGCATTCCTACAAAGAAGCTAGCTAAAGGTAGGAGAAATACAGTTATCTACCATGTATTCCAATAGAGAAACTTTAGCATCTCAATATTCTCTTGTATGTGTAATGATCCAGAAATAATGAAGATCTTACCATTGATAAGTAGAACATATTTTAAGTGAGTACAAGCAAGATGACAGGACTGACACTTCTCATGAAACTAAGGGAATTAGTTTGCCCTGTTAGTTTTAGGAAAGAGCCAAAGAACAAAAAGGAACATAACAGCTGGAATAAAATACACCTGGTTTCATTTCACTAAGCTTCCCCACCAAAGAATGAAGAGAAACAAAACTTGACAGATATGCAAACCCAAGGAAGTCAACAATCCCTAAGAAAGCAATGGAAAGTAACAGTGAAGAGCTAGTATCCACCTACTACACAATGAAACCAGGAGTCACTCATGAATTTTAGAGAAAATAAAACCAGGCCAGGTGAAGTATTTGCTTGCTTTGCCACTCAACACACAGAAATACAAAATACAGGAATAAGGTAAAGAATGTGACAGTTTTCCTCTCCTCCTGCTACTCCCAAAGCAAGACTATTAACTGCTACAAGGCCACTCGCTGCAATTAAAGGGGCTTCCTAGCAAAATACTGGGGCATATACAAACTTAGAAAGCATCCCACCCTGTTGTAAAAAAAGTAGAGCAACAGGATTTTCACTGTTCTGTAGAGGAACATTCTGCACCTTTATGTCTGCTTCTGCCAGGAAATGCTTCCTTGCCATTCATCTTCACTTTTTCTGCTTCTCATTTAATCTCACTGCTGCATTTTCTGCCTAATACAACACCTTATGTTGTTCCTATTCCTCCACACCTCTGGTGACTTTCAATTGAACCAACATCTCACTTCAGCATCTCAACTGAAGCTGCACCTCTTTAACATGCCTCTTTTCCCCTCATTATTATTGTCAGTTCCTGACTGTTGGAAATTTGTCTCCCTTTTCAAGCTCCTGCAATTCATTACATCCAGACAGACCATTTGGTATGAAATCTAAGCTTAAGCACTGAAGCTAGTAAGCAGGTCAGCAAGTTTACTCATGTTGATCAGATCAGAGCTACACTGAATTCCCACCTGCCTTCTCCACCTGAGGTTTCTCAGCACATGCAATATCCAAATGCCTCTGCATTCTGTGCAATCATATCACATTTCTAACACAATCACCTAATCCAGTGTCAATTATTCCTACATCGTATTTCTTAACTTATGCCTGAGCTTTCCATCTCAGTTTCTTGTTTCCTGGTAGGATTTTGTGCCTGATGCTGAAAGTACCAAGAAATCAGCAACTGAACACCAAAAAACCCAAAACCAGACCAAGAATTCTGCCTGACTGTGCCTTCCCCACTGGATGGACCCTCTGCACTGTACACAACTGAGAAGGAAACCTTACAATGAAGTCTGAGAACTACATACAATGCTTAATCTGAGAACTTAATTTCATTTTTGTGAAGCCTACATATAAGAAACAGTGGGAAGCCCCCCCAGCTTCTAATTTAAAAATTGACGCTCCTAAAACGGTTATCACTGATTAAAGACATTGAATACACTAAATTACTTTTTTAATTAGGAAGGTAGCATTTTATATTTTAATATATCTACTTATGCCTAAAAATTTCTTTTCTTCCATCTCCCCAAATAATACAAATAAGCCTTCTTTTTCGTAAGGCAGAATGCTCAAACAGGAGCTGCAATCACCTGAAATCAACAGGTTAATAAAAAAGCTACTAACATAAAGACAAATACTACACCAAACATTTTAACAGCTGGAATAAAATTATACAAAAGAAAAGTTGCCAAAGATCCAGTCAAACAATAACCTCCCACCCCCCCTCCAAAAACACATGAGTTCCAACACAAACAAGAGCTTGCAGTTTAGAGATCCAAGGCTATTTTGGAAGTGGGGGTGTACTGCACAGAACTAATTCTCAAAGGTGAAATTTGTACTCCTTAGCTGCATTATTTCATTACTTAGGCAAAATGAACTACAATTGTTTCTTGACTGGCAGTTTGTTCATGTATTGATACATCAACATTTCACAGAAGCTGCTGTGGCTGTAAGGTTCTTGTGTCTTGGACTCTTTAAGAACTGCAGCCGGTCACAGAATTACCAGACAAACAATGACTAAAATTCCTTATATCCACAATCAAAGGCACACAGGAAGAAATAAGCAGATCTTTCATACCATTACCTTCTTACCCAATGCTCAGCAAAGAAACACTCCCCAGTAGTCACACACAAAACCCAGAAAGCAGCAGAAGTACCTCCCCTCTTCCTGAGCTTGTTAACTAACTCTTCCCCCACTGTAGTCTCCAAGAGGACCCAATTCAAGACCTTTAAAAACAATGCATTCCAATTCTCCACTGAGACTGGGCAAGATACTGCTAAGAGAAGAGGAAGCACATACTCTAGGAGTCTTTCCCATCAGAAACAAACAGCTGCATAGGAGAACAAGTATGGCTCAAACTCCAAGATCCTTCTCCTGCTTAAAACCCAGGAAGTCAGGAGTGTGTGCACCATGTCTGCTGCAGCTCAAAACTAAACACCAAACTCAGGTCTCAGTGAGTATAACCAATGTTATATTGCTTTGTAATTTTCCAGGTAAAAAGTTATGAGCTCTCCCTGGTCTAGACCAAGCATACCTCATAGCAAAAGCAAGCAGGCATCTTCTAGAGGACTGTTAAAATAGCCAGTGTATTCTTGATCTAACCAAGAAAGTTCAGTTCTACTCCTTTATATGAAATTTATCTTCCACTACAAAGAATAATTTTCTAGCTAAAGCACCAAAAAGACAATGAAGCAGAATTAGGAAGGTGAAGTTACGAATTTGTAGATTTAAACTGCCTCCTATTTAAGATACCTATCCCAGCACACTGAATACCCAGACAGCAACTCAACTTACACTGTCAATACAATTAACAGAATATTTTCTATACTTCTAAACCGCTGTATGCTGTCCCTGTATGTATTTTAAGATCCACAAGTAATGCTTGAACAACTTGAAAGAAGGGGCTTACAATTTTCAGTACTTTGCACCACCCGGTACTCAGTATTTGTTAAGAACAGAGATGAGAGAAATGCATCAACCTGCTGGCAAAACAATATAGCATCATGCAACTGTGCCAGTTCAGATCATTATGTATTCTTTAGTCAGTCCCAAGTAATGGCTATCTTAACTATCCTCTAGAAAATGGCAGTGATGACACTGATGGGATCCTATGATGTGGCTGCATGTTCTGATGACTTTCAAATGTTGCCATGAGTGATGTGGCAAGTTATAGCACTGTATCATCGCCAAAAATTAGCCTTTTCTGTTTCAATGTAATTGTGTACACGCCCTTGACTCTGCAGTGTTCATGCCTCAAGACACACAAACCAGAGATGAGCTGTCTTCAAATTAGCATTCTCCACTTCATTAACAGCTATTTGGGTAGTGAAAAACTAAGATGGTCAGTCTCATCTCGTGCCCTTTCAAAATATGAAACTAAATGACACTTAACTCACTCCCTGGTTTCCAAAGGTTTGGTTATGCAACAACCAACTAAAGACTGCCTCATGCTATCAGCTCTGCTGCCTTCAGAACTTGCAAACTGCATGTGTGCTACAGCTACACTCACTGAGTTAGTGCAGATTAGCTTGCTGAGACCTATAGCTGCAATATGTTGCATCTTATGCCTGTGTGATCTAAAGAAAGTACACTGGATTTAAATACAAAAGTTCCCTTAGTAAAGAGGAATTATTAGCTGTGGGCTACAGCTGTCTTGCACTATGTCCAAAAAACCTATGACAATTGCACACTAAAGAAAGACATCACCAGAAAAAAGAATTAGGGTTGCATTTATCATCTCTAAAGCCTCACAATTTCCTTCCAGAGCTGAGGTTAAAATCATTGTTATCAAGATTTTGGAAGGACACAATATGCAACCAAATAGACTTTAAGTCTTATTAATAGTTCTATTTCTCAGAAGTTGTTTTTTTGTAGCAGTTAGTTATCATAGAAATTTATAGATTAAACACTAGTTTGCCTAAAAATAGCTCCACTTAGCCCTACAAGGCTACCATCAAATGGCCTCTGATGAGGACCAAGCAGTAAACGTCTCTATCCACGTTTCAAGACAGAAACACTCAGAAGCACAAAACATCTTGTTCAAGACAACCCAGCACACAGAACTGACAAGAGACTCCAGAAATTGCAGGCTCCTCTTTGATATTTTCAAGTACTGCTTAACTCTATTAGATGTATTACTGGAAAAATAAGTCATGGTTTCAAGTTCCTGAATATGCAGCTCTTAATGGTACAACGGCAAAACATTTTAGATCCTATCAAGACTTCGGACATGTACAGCTTTTTAGTATTATTTATATTACTGGGACTTAGCAAATGCAGCAGTTGAAATATGACAAGTTTCTCTAAGTTCCAGCTCACTCTCCATTTCTGCTCTCATTAAACCATTAACAAGCAAGAAGCTGCTCCTTGGTGTGTTCTGTTGCCATACACTTTCAAAGAGAACTGAACAGCTAAATGTTTATTCGATTAGTTAGCTCAAAGTGTAACTAACATCTGACAGACATACCTGCCCATGTTCTTAGCCACAATTCTACTCAGATCTATGATCACAGCACCTCAGTATGTGCTAGCACACAGTCTACCCCACACCGGGATGGGCTATATTTGCTCCTTCCTACATACAAATGCTCAAGTGTGCTTTACCTGTGGACCTAGGTCACAAGAACAATGAAGGTCATCTCAGACTTGCACATAACAGAAAAGCCCACCCTAGAGCCAAACAATGCAGGGATAGGAATTAGTCCCCTGTGATATCAAGATGCATAGCAGAAAAGGTAAGCAGCAGGTTATTTCCCAACAGTAAGCTGCTTATGAGAATATGCCCTTCTTTATATTTCACTTTATATTTCACAGCAGCCAACCTGTAGATTATTTCTCTCAAGTTTCTTGCACTTTCATTTCTTACGAAAAGTTTTGCTTAGAATGTACTGCAATAACCCCGCTATAGTTACCAAACTTTAAAAAATAAATCACCTGTAAATGAAACAAAACCACACTTTCCAGAGATCAAGCTGCATACCAATATAATTTCAAGTTTATATTGGTAACGACACTTTTTAGCATATCGGTGAGAGGTGTGAAGTTAAAAAGGCTCAGCACAGGCAACTATGAAAGAATCCAGCATGCATAGCTTCCAACAAAACACCTCCCAACTAACCCATGGTGAGATTCACATCACAGCTTGCTGCTGTAGTTTTGCAAAGGCACAGTCAAGCTACAGTACCACAACGGGCACACTAGATTTTCCTGCTAGGCTCAGTATTAAGACCTGGCTCATTTTTAAGCATTTGCTTTGAAGGAAGATGCATGCTAGAAAACATCCCAGCTCTTTCACAAAAGACATTTCTATACTTACTGGTGCTACTATTTTGCCCGTCTGTCCAACTTGCAAGTCATTAGGAACAAAGCCAGCATCAACAGCTGCACGGGAAGCTCCAACTAGTTAAAAGAAAATATTTCCAATGTTTTCTTTTAAAATATTAGCGAACCAAATTTCTACCACCATAAAAGCACATGTATTTTACTGAAGAGCCCCACACTCAAAGGGCATGCATTCAGAATCTTCCCTCTTAAAAGCTCTTATAGTAATCCCTCTCCATACCACTGGCTGAAACTTCCAAATACTAAGTGCTAATGCACTTCATAAGCAACAGGAAATCCTTACTCCCAGTACTAAACTGTCATATATTTAAACCCAAGGATTTCGGTCTGGCATATTTCCACTATTTTCTCTTGTTGCTTCGTCAAAAGAGGATTTTCCCACAAATGCCCTCCCATAATGTCCTCCCAGTTTGAACAGAACATGTGCCATCTTACATTGCTGCAAGAGCTCAGAAGTCAGACACAGTAGAGAGAAATATCAAAGTAAACTTGAAAATGCCACAGAGACATTGAATTGGTGAAGCCACCAATTTACAAAGCTATTCATGTAGAACTACAAGTTTATTTTTACATGTGAAATCTAAACCTAATGTAGTTTAAGTGCTAATGCAAGCAGTTCCTCCACCTCTCCCAACCTTTACTTAAAATATTTTGCTGAAACACTGTAGAGGGTCAGTTTTCTCCTGTTGATACAGAAACATAGCAAAGACAGAGCCAGTCAGAGCATAAGAGCTGCAAAAGGGATTCTATAACGGAGCAGTGTGTGAGGATGTATGAAAAAAATATCAGCTCTTCAAAGTGAGCTAAGACCATTTTTTCATTTATACAACTTCACTTGTTGAATTTGCAAAGGACAGGGCATATTATGGTTTCATATTCTGTTTCATATACAAGCATTTAAACACACAGTTGGCCACCAGGAGAAGACAAAACTTTACCTATGACTCTAAACTAATGCGATTTTTAAGTTTTTTTTGACACATGAAAATAAAAGACCTTGATATGAACACTGGTTTTCATGTGACCTTTTTAAACATAACCAGGGTTAAAACAAAAGGAGAAAAACAAGTTTACCTGCAGCATGCAACTGATCTGCAAGATCGTACAACAGCTTGAAGTTCTCAGCACTCTTCAACCCTCTCCCTTAAAAGTTGAGAAAAGAACATAATATACTTTAAGAGTTTTTACTGTCTACACAAACTTTCTCCATAAGTATCTGCAAAGGCACAAACATACACTAAATAGGGTAGTTTTCAATACATTACTAAATAGTACTGAATATTTGCAGAATTAGCTTTTGTCTTTGTGATTAATATTACTTCATATGTATAACACAACAGCACTGTCTGGTTTACTTCCTGCACGCAGCACCATCAAGACCATTCTCTGAAATCAAAGAAACAGGTTTTTTTTTTTTACTAATTTGTGCTCCCTCTGCTGGTACAAACCTCTGTAGAAGGATAGCCAAAGGATAATTTTTTAGCCCTAGACATGCAATAAAAATCACAGCCCATCCCTTTATACCTGCAGAGCAGAACACAAGCATAATGATTTTAAAAATTATCACAGTAACATTTGGACTGTCTCTAACAATCAACAATAACTTTAAACATGACAGACTTGGAACTAAAACCACTTCATATTGCTATAATTTTAAAGGGACTCACCAAATATGACAATGTTCTTAAAAAGCCTGCAAGCATATGTTAAACTCATGCTTTGCCTTTTCACAAAACATACATGTTGGGTGTGTTCCCACTAGCCCCCGTGCAAGAACTAGGTCATAAATATTTATATTTTTATTAACGTATGACATTATAGTGTTCTGCCAGATTATTTAATCAAGATGTACCATGATTCAAATGCAACATAGCACAGTTTTCATATCATCTACTTACCACCAGACACAACCACTTTTGCACTAGTAAGCTCTGGGCGGTCGCTTTTCGTCAACTCCTGCTCAATCCATTCAGACAGACCAACAGGCGGTGGAGGGGTCACTGCATTCAGCAGAAGAATAAAAACACCCACAAGAAAAGAGATCAAGTGTAATTTCAACATTTTAAATCTGATCTTAAACTCCATGAAGAGTTCACTCCATAATCAGCTCTATCTACAGTAATTGCTTTGTCCCTGAGTTCCAAGTTTCTTTTGTTAGTTATGTTTAAGTAACCTATAGGATAAACTGCACTAAAATTAAAGGTCTGTTATATACTACATTGATATCAACCCAGCATAACAAATCCGATTCTTATTAAGACAGGCAAACAAGCTAATTAAGCAACACACTATGCTAATCTTAAGTATCAAGTAGCATTTGTTTCCTTACATCCAGAGATTTAGGAAATACAGGATGGTTTGGGAGCAGACCCACAAAAATCTGAGGACTGGAGCCCACACACATGCAGCACATTACTAGTGATTGTCTCTGCTGGATTTACAGCACAGTCATAAAAAGGCCCACAGAAAAGAAAACAGCAGAGGCAGTCAAACACTGGAATAGGTTGCCCAGAGTGTCCATCTGTAGTTACTGAAAGCCTGACTGAACACAATCCTGGGCAACCCGCTGGACTAAATGATCGTGAAAACCCTTCCAACCTCACATACTCTGTGACTGGATTTCTCTATCAAAGCTACACTGGCTTTATTAAGATAATAATTTAACCTGGTTTAGTTAAAACTGATCTAGAACAACAACTAGGTGTTCTCAAAGCAATTTAAACTGCTACTAATTTAGCTAGACATTGCCATGACCAATCTTGATTGAAATATGAGCAATTAAGCAAAACCTGTGGCTAGCCAGCCACTTTTTTTTTTGTTCAATCTTGCTTTGAAAACCAATCTGGCTATTGAAACAGCTATAACGAAGTTGCAAGACTGCAGTGTCAGAGGTTTAAACAGTGAGTGAAACAGATTTCACCACATATAATTTCATTTCTAGTCAATGAAAAGTGTAAAGTACCCACATTAAAATCATAAAGCTAGAATTATGACAGTCTGCTTTAACAAATACTTCCGTAAAACATCACTATGCCATGAGCAAAACTCTTATCACATGAAGCGACAAAAGACCGAAACAAATACTCACACTTTTCTAAACTGGCACTACCACCACTTGCTGGCGCAGCCTCAAAAGAAGTTCCCCGCACAGTGAATATTTTAATTGCTTCATCACATTGCAATGTGCAAAGAATATTTCCTAAGAAAACAAAGGGTCACATTATATTCAACAAGGTATCAGACATACTAGGCTTTTTAAAAAAGAAATAAAATTAGTATTAGAAATACATCAGCAGTTCTACAAGAAGAGGTAACAGTCAAAAAGTTACTTCCCAAAACTGCAGTTTTAGATAACTAAAACTTGAAAGTCAGGCACTTAATAAATTATAAACATTTTCATTTACTTTTTAGCTCCATGCTTCTGAAGTATGATAACAAATCCTGCTTTTAAATGATACAAAGCATTCAGATCATCTCTTATGGATGAGCTTTTAAATTTCAGAAAGGGGAAAAGAAAAAACCAAACAAGTGTCATACTTTAACACAAAGAACACCTATTACTCATAGCAGATCTTTTATCCTGCCACATGAATTCATGCGAAGACAGTAAGGCCTGCCCCTACTACCTGTGAGATTATGTTTCTCTCTATAATATATAATACATGGTATTTACTTCACATTGGAGGCTGCAGGGAACATTAAAAGAGAAAAATGCTGCAACATCAGCTATTTATAAACAAAGTCATCTCAAAACTGTGAATTAGTGGGAAGCATTTTAAAAGACCAACACAAAAATCACATTCTGGTAATGTAACTCAAAATGGTATCATGTACCAGTGTGACATTACATCTTGTATAGCAGAATTAAGAAAAGCAAGCTAATGAGCTCATACTAAAACTAAAACACAGTCTCAGACAAGCATCAGAGAAACAAGACTGAAAAAAGAATTGTAAATTAAGTCAATTTAATACTATAAATAATTAGTTTAATGTCTCTCTAATTAGGAAAAATAACCCTGTGGTATCTTAAATCAGAACTAATGCTAGTCATATTAAATAAAGCTGGACAATGAACTTAATGTCTTATGTTTTACAAAATCCGATCAGAAATACACTAACAAATAAATGCAGGATGTATAAACGAGATTACCAAATTCTATCAAGTGAAGTGACAGACCTGGCCCATAACTGACAGTACCAGAAACGTTGGGATTACTTGCTCTCACCCATGGAACATCATGTCCATTCCCAGATTTCATTTTTACAAGCCACAGCAACTCAGATTGTAAAGTGAAAATTCCTATCATATTCCAATTATTTAACAACAGGATTATGCAGAGAAGTTAGTAGTATTGGGTCTTTTACTGCACAAATACCACATGCCTTTGTGATTACCCACCTGCATAGATAGTTCTCACAAAGGTATCTGGTGATTTAATTTCAATAATGTCAGAAACAGGGGCAACATCAAGTTTGCCAGCCACTCTGGGAATAAGATTCTAGAAGTTAAAGATGAAAAGTCAGCAAAGTGAAACACACATGGTCCGTGAAAGAATACTTGCTGTCCAAATTTTAACTTCACATAATACTGTAAGTACCAAGGCACAAACAACTAAGATGTTTGTAGGGCTACTCACATAACTTTAGCAGCCAAATAAAAACCTATTATTGCAGTAACGTTAGACATTTTATGAGACTTACCCAAATAAACCCTTAATTCAGTATCTTAAATTAGAAGCCTTATTTACTCCAGTAGTTGAAAACTAGATATAGATGTAATTTGCTCAGAATACTGACAATGATGGATTACTGAACTCTTGGCACTTCAAAGGAAAAAAAAAATAGGGTAGTTTTTTGAAGCTAGTTACCAGAGACAATAGGATAAAACCACCACACTTTTCCCCTAAGAGCCAAAAAATATTATTTCAAAAAGTCGTATTAAAATGTTATTTGCCTATTCTGAAATGGACTCTAGAAAATTTCTTAGCACCTTAGGAACACAAAAGAGAATAAAAAGAGCAACATAAATCACGAAAAAATTAGTAACTGCAAGAACTTTGCTTGCTTTTTGTCCCACTCCTAAGCTGGTACAACACAAAGGGCTCCCACATCTTCTCACATGAAGCACTTAAAAACAGGAGTATAAGCTTTAAAGCAAAAGCTGTTAACCTTTACTAAGATACTTCAGCTAATTCATGTTGTATTACATTTTGCCTTTCGTACACAGAACCAGCTGGTTACCAGTGGACACTTCTACACTTTTCCTTTGTTCAAGTCAGCCCATAAAAAAACTCTGTTTCTAACTAGTAAGTTTCTGCAAACTCAAAGCTGTCCGTGGCTGACCTCTCTGATTCATACTTTTACATGCAACAGTGCCTGTCCCTTTTTCACAGGAAAGTTTTGATGCACTTTGATCTACTTACCTTTCCAAAGGCAGACGCTCCAGCACAAATGTGGGTGTAATTATATTTTTTATGAGTTTCCACAATCAAGGGAGTCAGTTCCTCTAAGGATAAAAATATATTACTCAAAATTTACAACTATCAATTGCAAATATAAACACTGCTTCTTTTGTCAATGGGTAAGAAGCACTCTCACCTGCTAGAAATCCCTTGTATGCATCATGCTGAGCCACCAGAACTTTTGCAACACCCTGCACTTTGCTGACTTCTTGTGCTACCTATGATTACAGATGAATTATCATTAGCTTGTATCATAACAGGTACTACAAACGAACAAGAGTCCTTGCTACCAATTGCTCACAGCCTACAGACAAGTTAAAACTGGAACACGAAAGTACATTAACTTCAGAATTGGAACAAACCTGATGAAATAAAATGCAGATCTTGTGATCACAGCATAGTGCCTTACTGGATAATAAGAATTAATTTTGTAAACATGAAAACTACAAAGCAAATCAAACCTAGGACAGCTTCCCTCTTGTACAAAGGATTACAGTGATCTCACTTATTTCAACAGCTGGTAACACTTGAGGATTACTGTTCAGTATTCTGATATAATAATCAGCTACTTTCTCTTAAATCAGTCAGTACCTACCATGCAAATATACAACGCAAATACAAATGTACAGCAATGTTAGGAACTTTGTCCAAATTTCAGGAGCAATCCTTTGCCTACTAATGTGATGTATATTTTCAATTCTGTATTTATGCATTTTTTCCCCTTCAGATTTGCAGAAGTTTAAATGATAAAAGGGCTGTTGCAGATCAGAGGACTAACAGCATTTTCTAGAAACCACATGCATTGTCCCGGAACTAACACAGAGTTTGCCGAGTATCAGTTTACCCTCAAAAATTAACAAGAATAAGCAAAAATGCTCCAGAATGAGTAACTGTCTTTTATCTTATCAACACAGAACTTACAAAGAAACTTAAAAACCCAAAATAAAATCAACCTCTGTTTGTACAGTACTGTTCCCCAGAATGACATACATTGCCAAACAAACATCATATACTTACTACTAAAAGCCAAACAAAACACTCCCAATCATATTTCTACTCTGCAAGTGCTGAAGAAGAGGAAAACACAAAACCAGACATCTCAGGCAAAAATCATTTTATTTTCTTGATCTAGAAAACTATTTTTCCCAGATCTCCACCTCAAACACCTGGGTCTCAGTTTAAAAACGGCACTGAGGCTTCTCCACCTATTCGTGAATCATCTGTCCTAAGTATGCCTCCTGCATAAGATACTACATATTACTTTTAGAATACTAATTCATAAATAGCCTAGTATGAAAAATATTAGGCAAAATTTGTACTTTTTCTGTTTACACAAGAATATATCATGCTGAATAGAAGTGTCACTAATGTATTAGCTATACTGTCTCTACATTTTGTACATAAAAATTACAACAGCTAACACACAAGAAGCTTTCTAGATGTGAGCTATAAAGTCAAGAAGCACTAATATCAGAATTTTAGGTTGCAAATACACTCACTATGCAACTAGCAGCTGATTAGTAAGACTGAGATGCTCAGAAGCCCTGTTTGTCACTGTGCTATTTCATTTCTGCTGTTTTCTATCTGAACAAAACTTCTTTCCAAGTTCTTAGCAATGCACAATTTGTATTTTAAACTTCACAGGGAAATACTGTTTCAAAAGTCATTTTTCTTTAGTCCAATAAAAATTTGCTTGCATAAGCTTATAACAATAGAAATTATTGGTATTCCTTGTGAAATGAAATCTATACCCACATTTCCACTTGAGAAGAGAAGCACTTCAAGTGCCAGACATTTCCAGCAGATCAGCAATTCCTCTTCACTACAGATTATTTTTCAGGCTGACCAAGATGCTGCCAAGTATTGTTTCACTGCATTCATTATTTTGTTTGTATGAAAATACCATTTCCTACCTTGTCACAGCTGGTACCAGCTACTAAACAAGAAACTTCACCTCCCAGACGTTTTGCCGCAGTGATGGTATTTAGTGTAATGGGTGTGAGAGTCTCATTGTTGTGCTCTGCTATGACTAACGTACTCTGAAACCTCTGGACCAGTGATGCCTTTAAGAAAGAGAGAGAGAGGAGTTTGATACTTAGCTTCACAGTAAGTTATTAGTTACATAAACTGTAAAAAATTGCTGTCAAACAAGAGGCTGGACCTAAATAATATGTATTAAGCAAGCACAACACATAAGGTGCAAAAAAAAGGCATAAACTTGTTTCATGTCAGTCTATAACATGCTGTGCTTAGATTAAAAACTCCACAGGAAAACACTGAGCATATTAAGAAAAACATTTTAATAAATTACACTTAAACTCAGTTGATCACCTTAACTAAGTACCTTGAAAAGTGAACATTAGACCAGCAAGACTAAGACGGAAGGAAATCAAGGGTAGCAAATCAATATTTACCAGTTGGATTTCTTTGGGTTAGGCTGGTTTGTTGGGGGCATTTGGGGGGGCTGTTTTGGATTTTTTTTTCTTTAAGAGCTGTTTGGGTTTTTTACTGTACATTTTAGACAAACTAGCTACAGAGGACACTTTTTAGGTTATTTGAAAAGGCAAAATTGCAGGCAGTGGCAGGATGGCAAATAAGCAGCAAGGACTCACAGCCTGAAAACACACTGATAGAACTGTCGGTAAGCATTTTTTTCTCCTGCTCTATTTAAAACAGTTGACACTTGGTCTTTAAATAATAATTTCCCCAATTCATGATCGACACACAAATTCTAACTTCTAAAGCAAAACATGAAAGGAAAAACAAAAAGTGGGGGGTGAAGCAAAGAATTACCATGAAACCAAACCAAAATATCCTAAGCTCTGAGGCTTTCCTCTCTAACTTTGAGTGAACCTGGAAAAAGCATTATTCCTCCAAGACTAATACTAACACAGGGAAAAGTTTTGGGATGGGAATGGGACTATTATCCTTCAAGTCTCAGCATATCCTACACAAAGCCTAAATCAACACTCAAGTTATGATCAGCGTAACGTAACACATGGAAAACAAAATGTATTTATTAATACGACCATGGCAGAAACAGTAACACAACGCTACAGACCACATAACCAAATGCTACTTTTTTAGAACATATATTCTGACCCCATCTTCCTTCATGCCAAATACTTACCCACCACTTAAATTGGAAAAAAATCTTCAGACAATCTGAGAGGCTAAAAGCTGGACTTACCACACAAAGCCTACCAACATGCTAAGCTTCACTCAGAGAACACAAATTCCAAGTACTACACTGAAGCTAATACAGAGTAAACGTATAACTACAAAGGCAAGTTTCTGCAGAATCAGGATTGTAATTTGTTTGGATTAAAACAACAAGGAATCTTACACAAGTGCTCTGCATTACATCTTTTATGCTTAAGGTTACTTGTTACAATTAAAGATTCTGAGACTGTTTGAAGCCAACTGCCCGTAACAAAATATTTATTGCCTACATAGATCAGACACTGTATTTTTGATTACATTTCATACATTTGCAATAAAAGTTACGAGATTTTAGTCACCGTTTGAAGAATAAATCCATGCTTCTGTGGCAAAAAGCCCACTTTTCCAATGATTAATAGTTGTGTTGCAGGGTAAAGTGAACTGCATTCCTGAAAGGCTCTGAAGTTTTCAAATTTCCAAAGGGAGCCACATGCATTTTAAACACCCACTTAATTCTGACTGTATTATGGAGCCTTTCCCTAAACAAGTACTGCACCACCAGAGGAGCTCTACATCATCCTGTCAAGCAATTCTAGAATAAACTGGAAAAAAAACCCAAAAACAAAAACCCAGAAAAAAAACCCCAACAAATAGTGGTTATTTTTTGTTGGTTTGGTTTTGGGTTTTTTTGGGGGTTTTTTCATTGTTGGTTTGGGGTTTTTTTAGCCAAAAAAGAATAAGAATAATGTATGTTGCTTGAGCAGGCTGGATACTACAACATTACCTAGGCACGATTTCTAAACTGATAATCCCACAGAACTGTGGTAACTGCAAACCAGAAGGTCACTTTATGCCTACATGCATGACATTTCTGGACATAAAGGCAAGACCAGATTTTAAAAAGTCACATTCTAGATCTTAGGTAATATTCCTGGATGACAAATAAGATTCCTATGTGGGTCTGGATTTTAATATAATAACACATGACAAATGATTTTAAATAAGCAAAACCAAACTGACTTTTGTTTGCTATAATAAACCTTGTGCAGTAAAAGCAGAAAATATTTCAACCAGTCACATCTGATCCTGCAATGAGTCAATAAAGGAGACAGGGAGTTGTCCTAAGAAGTAACTTGCCCAGCTCACAGCTGACAAGGACAGCCCGTTATTTCACTGACAATTTCTCCACCTGTGCTTGGGCAGGATGTCTAGTTTGAAGCCTAGATAAAATATGAAGGTTGAGTATAAACTTACCCAGCTAACAGCAAACAACTTAAGCAGCTGACAACCAAACTATTGAAAACAACACATTGAGAGGGAACAGCATTCAGTGCTTGTGCCACAGAAGGCTCCTGGTGAAAACCAATCAGGCTATCCAAAGGCATCAACTACAGTTAAACATCCTACTAAGTCAGGCAATCGAGTGGCTTCTCAAGCACACCAGTAATTATGAAAAACACATCTGCCAGCAACCAGTAGAACTGGAGATTCATATCACCTAGGTTTAGACATAAATCAAAGCTAGGCACCTATGTTGCCTCCACAATAGAAACATCTACATTTCCTCTCTTGTGGAAGCTCCAGACAATGATTCAGTTCATAATAAAATAAACACTCATTAAGGAAAATGGTCTGCAGTTTCCAACACTTCTCATTTCCCCCCAGCATTTACTGTAAAGCAAACCCAGCCACTGACTTCCAGATGCCTAAACATCGGTACCTAGATGTGCAGTATGCATCAATTAAGCCACTTGCAAAATATCAAAGGATTTGCTGAATCTGTCAAGTTTCCCCTAAGTACCTTTTAGCTTCCCACCTGAGAAATTCAGCAACGTTTTCCAAGCAGAATGTGAAAAAATTAAGCATAATGTCTGAATTTGTAGACTTCAGACAAAATAACTGAGACTACTCTGCTACTGTTCCAGCAAAACATTAGAAATCTAGACATGCCCAGTACATAGGCACAGATAACCCACACATTCAATGTACTCATTTAATCTGCACAGGTGATCGACTCTTCACAGCAATGCCAACGCAAACCAAACACATCAGTCTTTCAGCACACAGACAGGTCACTTGAACAGCACAGAAGCACATCTAGCACATCTTAAACATGGATGTGCTGCTTATATGCTACAAAATGCATGTATTAACATCCCAGACAAAAGTGTTGCAAATCTTTGCTTGCTGTTTGGTAGGCAGACAGGTATCAGTGGCCTCTGCAGTCTATACAGCCCATATCTCACTGCCTGCAGCCCACTCCAAGGATGCTCACTGCAACACAATACACAGAGCAAGCTCTCTTAAGTAACACACGGCAGACACAGGAACAAAAGATGGGATGGCCAGAAAGCCCTTCCAGGAAGCAGAAAAGCTTCTGCAGGTGTAGTCTACGTGCCTCCACACTCCAAATATGAAATAGGCTGTCAGAAACTTCACCCTTCAGGAGACCGAAGTTTGCCTCCCAGCCTCATCAGAAGAGCCACTGGAACCACAGCAACTAAACCACAACAGAAATTCACAACTCAAAAGTGCTTAACAGGTGGACCCAAAAAGGCATCTTTAGAGCTTTCGTAGCTATAAAAGCAAATTGGACAGAAATTAAAGTCAGAGAGCTGCTTGGTAGGAATTATGCATCTCAGAGAGACCCATTATCACTGGGCAAAATTCCTAAGAACTGACTCCAACTAGGAATTGGGGTATTAGTGAAGATAACAGATATATTCCTATGCAATAAAGCAGTGCCTAATTCTATTAACAGCCTTGTAGCTGCAAATCCTAAAATAAATTTAATATATTTGGGAAGCTCAGATAGAGGAGAACACTCTAGCAATAAAGCTTATACTTCTACAGCCTCTATACAGACCTGGCTACAGAAGAAGTCTAAGAGACAGCTCTTTACCTCCAGAAAATACTAACTAAAAAACCAACACTAAAGGCACCTGTATTGAAATGCAACTAAAACTATAAAGAAAGGCAAAAGAAATGAAGAGAACACTAATAAAAAGGACTTAAAGAACCATAATAAAGACTTAAAATTAGAAAGGAACTGAAGCAGCAATAGAAAACTGTACTACAGAATCAACTTTTCCAGCTATGTCCAAGCCATATTAATGTTCAAGGCATTAATAAAAATTAAAGCAAGAAAGCTGTTCTGAAATACAGACAATGCTATTGAAAGTGACCTCACTTATTACCTAGGTAATATACAATTCTGTGGGATTATCAGTTTAGAAATCATGCCTAGGTAATAATTACCTCACTTATACCCATCTCTGCACCAAGCTTTTGTGTACTTGCAGTCTCATATTCCTTCTCAGCCCTCACATCTAAGTTCTGCAACTCCAACCTTTCCTAGCTGCTCACACTTTCCAGTTCTCCACATCCTGTTTTTCTCTAGACTCTTGAACTGAAGGAGTGTTAGCAGGGCTGGAGTTAGCTCTGCTTCTTTTGCAGATCATATTGCTACCCACACACTGACAATACACACGATGTTTTACTGGCTTTATACATTTGTGAGTTTAGATGCACGTGGCTGAAAAACAAGTACCTGACCTCATGTTACCAGGACATGAAACTGAATGGTGCAGTGACTGTGAGTGAAGTATTACTTACATAACAGTACCATATGTTCCAGGAGCACCAGAGACCATCAAGACCTTTGCTCTACAAAGCCTACAGCCTAACAAGAACTGTGAGTTGGCCATGGTTACACTTCTAGCTGTTAGATTAACTAAATCACGTATGTCCTTGTCTACCTTTGCTCTCCTTTTAAGCCATTCTTCATACCTGAAATCAGTTAATACATTCCTGCAATGCCTGTAAAAGCCTCAGGAAACTGAAACTTGTTCAAAAACTTTAGTTGTTTTAGAAGGGCTATACACACACAGTTCTGGTGGAGAGAGTGCCTCCTGGTGCATGCTACAAGACTGACCCAATATTCAGGGCAGTTCATGAATCATCTACTCCAACTAACCTTGAGTTCACCTAGTTGTTAAGTTCGGTAACATGGCCACCATGCCACAAGCAGCAAACGGCCTCCAAAAGCCAATTACTCCTCCCAGCTGAGCAGTATGAAGGTCAATATGGAAAAGCAACAAGTGTTTCGCATTAGCTTCGGCCACAAGCTGTAATAGTTAAAGCAATTATAATTCTGCACAGCTGCGCTCGTCTGACTGAGAAACACTGTGTTAACCCTCTCAAAACCCCAGACACCCTCTCCTTGAGCCGCAAGTGTCTAACACTGTTAAGAGATCGCAATAAGAAATTTCAAGAGCCTCTTCCAGCTGTAAGGAAGATAATCCTCTTCAGCTAGTCCCGTACGAAGGCGGCAGAGAGTGGGCACTTGGAGAACTTTAAGACTTCCCTCATAACACTGTCCAAGACAACAACCGTCAGCTCCTGCCCGCAGCAAGCACTGCAAACTTCTTACACACCCGGCATACACTCGGAAACTTTTTAACGGCCGCGCTACGTGAGAAGCGGGGCCCAGCAGAGGAACTCGGCCCCGGCGGCGCACGGTACCCGCTCCCCGAACACCCCCTCGACCACCGCTGTTGGGCGGGCCGACGGCGGAGCTCGGTCCCGCCCCGCACCACCTCTGCCCCACTGGGCACGGGCCCTCCCGGCCGGGGCGGAGGGGAAATTCTGGCCCCCCGGCACGCCGCACCCGGCCGCCTCCGCCGAGCCTCAGTGCTGAGGGGGCCCGCGCCGCCCGGCCTCGCTCGCTCCCCTCGCCCGCCCGCACTCACTCACCGCCCGCCGCAAGGGCTGCGCCGCGACCACCCGCAACATGGCTCCGCCGCCCCGGCCCCGCGCTGCTCTCGCGAGAGCAGCACCCCGCCCCGCCGCCTCATTGGCCGGAGCGGCGGGCCAATGGACAGCGCTATAGAGCGCCCCCTGCGGCCGCGGGTACCGGCCGGGCAGCGCAGCGCAGAGCCGAGCCCGGGGCCGTATCCGGGGCGGCCCGCCTGTCCCGGGCCCGGCCCCGCGGCCCTCGCTCCGGGAGGTACCGAAGGGCAGAGCAGAGCCGCTGCCACGAACGCCTCGAAGGGCAACGGGCACCGGTGCGGCACGCGCGCCTTCCCGCCCGGACGGGCTGGCCACCAGCACTAGCCTCTGGTCTCGCATTGCTTCTGCACGGCGTTAAAGCCTTTCAAAGGGAGAAAGGAGGAAGCGGAGTTGGGAACGCGAACGCCTATGCTCCAGACCAGACTAGCCCAAGCCAATATAAACGCGCCTCGTGAAGAAAAAGAAAGGAAAAGCCTTCATTTGCGGCTGTGGGGCCAGCAGAAGCGAGGGAGGCCACGCAGCATGAGCAGGCTGCCATCCCGATCCCGGGGGCTGCCCATCAGTGTCCGGGTCCCCCCCAGCCACCTTCCCTGTGGCACTGGCACACAACAAGAGCGAAGAGGCTGGACGCTTCCCAAACTTCCCAAGCAGTCTGACAGCATGGAAGCCTGCTCAGGTAACACCAGCCCAGAGCAGCATCTCCTTGCTAGGGCTGATTCACAGTTGCCTCACTTACACTCCTGCACTTGGCACTGGGCTCATTCACTCTAAATAATATGTAGACCCTTTTTGTTACTATCTATTATTCTTATTTCTTAGAACCAAGCCAAGGCATTTTGTGTCTGCCCCTCCCACAGCACCAGGTTGCCCCAGGGGCCACACTGGGACTCATTGTTTTCCATACCTCCAGATATATTTTCCAGGTGGCAAAGGATTTAAAAATCAATGAAGCAAAACCTTTCAGGCCAAGTTCACTGCTAAAGTATGTGCTGCATCTCTCAAAACCTGGTGTCCTGGAGAAGCTGCCAGGAGCTGGAATAGCTAGCCTGCCAGCCCAGGAGCCCCAAGCACACACAGCTTGTGGATATTCCCAAATGACTTCCCATCCCGGAAATCACTAGATAGCAAGCCACGAATGCAGTTTCTTCCTTCCCATGCTGAAGTGGTTTAGAGAAAAAAATTAAAACCCCAGCCCATCCTGAGCAATTATGGCCATTGGACCACTCTTCCCAGCATACGTGGTGATCTGCAGCATGTCAGTGATTCGTTCTGCATTTGAGGCACCCCAGAAAAAGCAAAAGGCCAATTGATCAAAAAGGCTCCTCAGCTTTGCCATAGCCTTGGCACAGGACTGCCTCTAAAATACATTCTATCACATGATTTTCACATCAGATGCCAAAATGCACTACTGCTTTACAGAAAAGCTAACCAGGTCCAGCAACACCAGCATCTAAAGAGACAGTTTGTCTCAGATGTCTCTATAATGGAGGAAGAGCAGCAGTGCTGCATATTTCAGCTTCCTGGCCCCAGAGCGCTCCCAAAACTCCCCAAGCCCTGAGGGATGGCTGTAGAGGGAAGAGCTGAAGGAAGCAGCAAACCTCCTTCAGGCCCTGTGCCTGATTATATAGGTTAAGATAGCTCCAGGGCTACTCTAACTTCTGCCCAGGCCTGGCTCCACCCTTCAGCCATCCCTCCAGAAATGAAAAAATCAGAATGAGCATCTGGGGTTGCCCCTGCATCTCCTGGGTTGAGCAAATGACCGGGCGAAAACAAACAAATGTTTCATAAAGTCAAGGGGAAAAATGATTTTGCTGAAATCACAGGATCCTGACACAGGTTTGAAGAGAGGATAAATAAAATAAATAATTTACCGCCCATTTGAGAGGTGGTTAAGGTGCAACATAACTCTTCAGAAACGTGAAGCTTTATGCAGCACAGAAATTCCTATCTGCACCCTAGTTAATACAACAACAGCAAAACAAGGCTACAAAAGATCATCATCCTGGACACACTTAATTTGGCCATTATGTCTTCTTAATTAAGGTGTTTTACTCATTAGAAGCATGGCATGCAATTTCATAATCCTATTTTCAGCTCAAAAACCCAGCTTCCAGCATGCCCATCTCATGGGGATGAAATCTTTAGTAAAAAAAGAAATAACACACACACCTAAAAAACCCCAAAGCACCAAAACAAACAAACCCTTCTCATTTGAGTTTGGTTTTTTAACACCTCAGACCAAAATGAAGGTGAGCTACTGTCAAAATTGACCTAATTGCATCATAGTTTGGAATAAAGAGATCCTGTCAATATGCATCTGCCTTAATAGCATAGATGGTATTTTCACGAGCAGAGTCACATCACCACCCTTTAGGTCAGATTTCAAGGTGTAGTGTCACCAGTTGGGAGACATGACAGGCTTTTTATTATGTTTTCTGTTTATAATTTTGGTTCAAAACCTCAGCAACACTTCAGATGCCCATAATCCTTATTGAAACTGGCTTGATGCGGATTATACCCTCAAGCACAAAGGAAGTCTTTATCACTTATGGCCAGTATTTTAGGAGCTTATAATTGTAATCAGGTAGGGATTATATCAGCATGATCCATATTAGCTGAACTGTGGCAAAAAGCTTTTTTTGCCTATTTGACCTTCCCACCTAGGGCATGAAAGTAATAGAAATGGTAAAACCTACAACAAATGGGTACTGCTGAAGTTGGAGGCACTATCCACTTCAGGCAGAAGAGAGTACATTTGTATTTTGAAAGAAAAATTACTCATTAATTAGTGGAAGCAGATCCTTGTATGGTGCATTGTTATCCAGGATTATTTCATTAGGATCTGCTGACCCAATTTCTGCATTGGGAAGGGAATTACATTTTTTCACACAACTGGGGGAGGGGGAGAAATTAAAGTCAATAACAAATTACTCAAACTTTTGAAAATATGGCTGCAAACAAGAGCAGGTACCTGTTTTGGTCCTTCTACAAAACCAAGTGAAATATATAATCACCCCTCCACCAGAATCAGATTTTCCTTCCCTTAAAACACCTAATTCCTAATTAAAATATATCAAATCCAGCCAATATAACCTCATGACTAAGGGATTTAGAGACAGGCAGGAATTTTTTATTACTGCTATGATGACCCCCTCTGACATGGGTCATCCTTTGCTTGCTCCTCCTGCAATCACCTTGGGGGTAGCTGACTCAGATAAATTCAAAGACCTTCATTTGGGAAGCTTCCTCAATACATGAAAAGATTCACCTCCTAATCTGTCAAAATCCAATAACATTAAAGCAACTGCAACCTGCTTATGGCTCCACAGGGCTCTCTGACCTGCACCCTGGCACCGCATGGGCAGCAGCAAGGAGGGACAGGACAAAAACTCACATTGGAGGCAGCAACAGGAGAGACCTCTGCAGATGAGATACTTCATGCCCAAGCACTCCAAGCTCACATGACCCAAGTGGTTCAGTCACCCCAAGAAATTGCACTCACTCCATCCCCACAACCACAAATCTAGGATCCTCTGCACAGCATGGGACAGCTTCCGCTATGGTCCTGCTCTCTGATCCTTGTTCCCACTGGCACAAAACTACATGCCAACATGTCTCACATTTGGGTTCCTTTATAATAAAACAAAACATTGCCATAGGTGTGCTTAACACTCACCTCCATGTCTCAGAGCAGCAGCTAGTCTTTCATGAGGCCTTACAGCAGCCTTAGAGAAGGGAAAACCACCACCAATCCTACTTCCAAAGTGGGAGCTACAGGCAAAAGCTCCCACAAAGCCACACCATAGCAGGGCCAACCCTTCTACTGATCCCAAGCCTATAAAAATGCCCCAGGCAGGTGTTTTCACTTTCCTATAAACTCCTCTCACTTGCTAATCATTTGCATGTACCAATCAAGTAATGAGGGAGTTAGGGAGGCACATGTGCAGCCCATTCCTAGAGAACAAGATCACGAGAGGAGTTAAAAGCTTCTCCACTGAGGTCATGGGTGAAAGGGGATGTTCATAATTTCTGGAAGCAAAGGCTCAGGTTGCCTTGGAAGGCAGCTTGTCCTGCCTAGGAATAGCAGTGGCTTATGTGAAGGATGAGGGAAGCAATACTAGCAAGGAGAGTTCTGCTCTTCTCCCATTGCAAGCACCTGTGATGAGCATTTTGTGACCTGCTGCCCTCCTGCATCATGCAGTGTGCCTAGTCACTAATGGGAGATGTGTGTAAAATTCTTTGCCAGGTTATAGCAGCATTATTTTTTAAACAGCTGCTTTTTCTGCTCGTTATGCTACTGGAGAGGAATCCAGAGGCCACTGTATTCCCACTCAAGCAGTGCCAAGCAGCAGAGACAGGGACAGTAGTGCCTGAAATCACCCCAGGGGAATGGCCCTTTCAATGCCTGCAAGCACTTCAGGGAAAGTTGCTTTTCCCCTTTTTCTTCAGTTTAAGCTCACTGAATAACACTTCAGTGGAAGTCCTGCAGCTGCAATATGCCTCTGTTTTCAGTGGTTTGGGATCTACTTGATTTTTGTTATCTTCATTGCAAAGCCTATTGGGAGAGGAACACCTCCTGGTGAAGTTACCTGCAGCTTATGCCTCCCTTTTGCCTGTCATGAAGTTTAAGATGCTACAACTTAGCCATTGCCTTTAACCCTGCATAAAATGACATAAGGAGATCCAGTGGCTGGGGTGGAATCTAAAATAACACACTTGATTTGCCATTTCAGTGAAAGTAGTTCACAAGAAGGATGGCTTCATGGGGAGTGGGGCAGCCTCTCTGAACTGGCAGGCTACATCAAGACCAGATGCATCTCTGGGAGACATGACTGAGGTCAACCATAAATTAACAGGCTCACTGCGAGGGGAAAAAAATAATAATAATGGGTCCAATTGCATGGTCTGGTATGAAGGAGGCCAGATGAGATGGGCCTTTCTGCGCCTATGAACTGTCTGAATCCTTCTTATCCGGAGGGGAAAAAATGGCAAGGGTTCCCTTTCCATTTTACCATGGCTGATTCTTAATCAATAGCAGGGCTGGCGGTAGCTCTTGTGCAATACCACTTTCCCCAGAGCTGGGCCCTCTTCCCCTGCAATGCTCCCAACCCCTGCTGGTCTCAGAAGAATTGAGCCCAAAGCTCCACATAGCAATTCAAATGCATCACCAGACATTAGGCCACCGGGTTAACCACTGTTTAATTTCGTCACATTTGTTTGTGAGTTATGTACGTGCCTTTCTTTTGTCAACATCTCCTTTTAGAAAGGATATTGATTTTGTTTTCAAAGGCCCTCGAAAATAAAATGAATGACTACATTCTAAGGAAGAGTCATTTTCTCAACAGCTGTAAATAATTTATTGTTTGCAACCCACCCAGATCAAAAGATACTTCATCAACTGATGTGGCAAAATCTGGTGCAAGCTGCATTTCTATTATCTCAGATCCAATTAACCATTTGGAGCAGACTAAAACATAACTAGATCAAGCCAGAATCAGATTAATATGCAATCCATAATCACATTAATCACAATCTGTCCATAATTAGCCATCAGATAATCCCATTGGACAGGAGGTGACATGCACTATCCCATTATCTCATTAATTATCTATTTTCAGTATCAAACATTGTCCCCAAACACAAGGAAATGGTTTTTAGAGGAAAAATGGATAGGGAATTCTCCTTTTGCTACATCCTCCTCATTCAAGTCCCAGTAGCTTGACACTGGGAGTTTTACACCATTTCTTTGTTTTTACATGTTATGTTAGAACCAAGAGCTGTCTGTTTTTTTTGGGAGATGTCATCTTTGTAAATTAAATATGGTTATCTTAGGAAGATGGATAAATAAAACATTTGTTTCATATGAACAAGTTTATGAAAGAAAAGAAAACCCTTCATCAAAGGTTTTAATGGTAACATGATAACAATAGCTTTGCAATGCTGAATCTTATTGCAGATGGTTCCTGTCCTTTTTTGTAATGTAAGTGAAATTGCATTCCATCTGTTTTAATTTTATAATGGACTTAATCCGTGGCTGGCTCTGAAAGAATCAGCATTTACTGCCTTTGCAATCTGCTGCAAATAAAAAAAATTGTTACCCTTTCCGTTTCTAGAGGGAACTTGTATTCCTAGTCGGGAGCAAACCCCAGAGAGCTGCTCTGCAGAGAGGTTAGCTGCCCTCACCCCGCAGGCAGCTCTCGCACCAACTCAACTGGAATTGCCCCGAAAGGCATTGAGAACTCTGGACACTGGGTGGAGGAATTGGCATGGCAAGGGATTCTGTTTGGTTTTGACCAATAAATACCTCCAGCAGTTCCAAGTGACCTGAAAGCAGTTTTCCAGAGCTCCCTCCTGAGCTGAATTATTCTAAAGTTTTATGATGTGCTTTCCCTTCCTCCCTTTCAAAGGTACCAACAATTAACCTGTTTGTAAATGGTGGTGGTACTGGGCTGAGTTTATGCCTGTTCCAATTTTCAAGTTTTTCCTACATCACATAGAGGTTCAGGGCTTTCAGCACTTCCCTGGCTAGTCCTTTTTCGGAGTTTTCTACTAAAGTGCCTGAGCAGTGCTGCCCACCCTGTTCCTACCTGCCCAGTCACAAACCGAGTCCAGCTCCACCATACCTGCCTGGTGTCTGCTCTGTACTCCCGCAGGTGAGTGCCTGCAGGACAGCTTTGTTCTGGTTTGGAGAAGTTTAGCTGGCTTGGCTGTAACCTTTCTTATTCCTAAACTGGTGGGAGGTTTGGGATACCATAGAGGACCCTGCCCTCAAGTGAGAAAAGGGTGATGCAACATGGAGCATCCCTGCCAAGCTGCTATTTTCTTAGATGTGTCTTATTCTCCTATCACTCTGACATTTTATTTTCGCATTTTATTATTAACACATGCAGATACTGACTCACTCAGGACTCCGTGGATTCCAGCTCAGACTGAAGTCACCCTCTTCCCTGCCAGGCACCCAGCAATGGGCAGAATGCCCTTTGCCCACAGCCACAGCACTGCTGTGGAGGTTCCCACCACCTGTCCCATGGGGTCACCCCAGTCTGAAGAGCCAGTCAAACTTTTCCAATTCCCTTTGCATCACTCACCTCCCAGCTCAGTTCTGCTGCTGGCAAATGAGCCACACTAGCAGCAGGCAGCAGTCAGACCACAAACCCCAACAGACACTATGGCCACCCTGCCACTGCCACACAGGCGAGGGACATGTAGACTCACCCTGCCCTGAGGATGTCGTTGCCACACCACACCTCTGCACCTTCACACATGCAGAGGCAGGCAGAGATGCCAAAATCCCCTGGTGACACATGTCCCTGCTGAAGTGGGTACCCCAAATGCCCTCCTGCTTACCCCCTTGGCTCTTGTGCAAACTTTAGTGTTTGCTTTCAACATTTGGGGTTCTCAAAGGCATAGCAGGGGTTGTGGTCTGTCAGAGGAGAGTGGATCAAATATTCAAATAGCCAGTCACCCAAATTGCCCTCTCCGCCTCCTCAGCTTCTGGGGTTTCATACCTACAGGGAGCTTGACTTGTACAAAAAATACATGCTTAAGCTGGAAAACCCATCCTGCCTCCCTTCTCCAAGCAAAATGAGCACAGTCTGCCCTTTCTGAACCAAAATTTAAAGTCATCATGTCCTTCCCAAGCCATACAAGTTGGCCTATGCCTATCGAATTCTGTGAGTAAAATTCAAAAGGTAAATTGTGTGGAGAGGAAGGGCAGGACCAAAGCCCCAGGACAGCAGCAGTCTCAATTCCAGCACTAACAAGCTTTTCTGGACCTTCTGAGCTACTCACGCTGCTACACTGTGAAGTCTTTGGGAATTTAAAACTGAGCCAAAGGCCACTTAAGTGCTCTCTCTATTTTTCTGCTAATGCACAGGAAGCTCATAGAGAATGAGGTAAAGATGAAGAAAAAATGAATAGAATGATTAAAAAACAACGGGAAAGGTTCAGCTGTAGAAGAAACATGGGATCAGGTGCACAAAAATGCGGTAAAATACTATTTTTCCTCGTAACTTCAAGTCATCATGCAGCTGCTGCCCGGGACGGCCGCCCGACAATGCCGGCGGTCCCGTTCGCGTCCGTCGGAGCGGCCCTCCCGCGCACGCCCCCCAGCAGGGAATCGCTCCGCCGGCGCGCAGCTTTGAGCAGGCGGCCGCTACAGAGCCCCCGTCCCGTCTGCAGTGGGGGTGCGCCTCAGCGCAAAGCAGAACACTGTCCCGCCGTGCCCATCCGCGGGCACCTGCCTGCGGCACGTCGAAAAGCGGGGGTAAGAGACAACGAAATAGAAGGCGAAAGAGAAGGGAAAAAAACAGAACATGGGAAATAAAAGAAGGAGAAAATAAAAGGCTAATTAAAAGTCAACGAAAAGAATAGGGAAGACAGGAAGAAGGAAAGCTGAAATGAATCTCCACCGCCTCGGGCTGCCGGCGCCTCCGTCCCTCTGCGCGCAAGGGCCGGTGCTCACGGCACTGGGTACAAAGCCAAGCGGCTGGGGGGTCCCGCCGGCGGCCGAGTTGGTGCCGCGGCTGCCCGGGAAGCAGGGCGCTGAGGAGCGCGCCCACCGCTCCCGTGGAGGAGCTTCCTCCGCGGCGCGCAGAGCTACCCGCCCCGTCCGAGCCGGCGTCGGGTCACGCCAGGCCGGGATCCCGCGGAGCGGCGTGGGGAGTCCGCGCCACTCCGCACAGCTCCGCGCGCCACCGCGCGCCCATTGTTTACCACGGCCAATCCGCGGGCGCCCTACCCGCGGCCGCCAATCGCCTCTGGGGGCCGCGCGGTGAGGTCAGCGCCGTCCCCCCCCCCCGCGGCCGGTGCGCGCTGACATCACGGCGCGGCCCGGGGTGGCGGGCCCGGGGGGGCGGGCGCGGCCCCCGCCCCGCGCGGCGCGGGTAGTGGTGGAGCGGCGGCGCCGCAGCCCGCATCGCTGCCGGTGCGCAGGGGGCCGCCCGCATGGTGGACATCCTCCTCCCGCGGCCGCTCCCGGGCGCCATGGGGGAGCCCTCCAAAAGTAAGTGCGCGCCGCGCAAGGCAACGCGGTTCTGGGGCGGGCGGGCGCGGAGCAGCAGGCGCGGAGCGCTGCGGGACCGAGTGCCGCGCTGCCGCTGCCGTCGGGCAAACCTACGGCCGTACTGCCGCCCCGGACCCGCGGGCGCCGTGACAGCGCAGAGAAGGGCTGAGGCACCGTGGCGGGCGAGGGCGGCTGCCGGCTTGGCCCGTGGCATCTCCGGTGCTTCTGTTCCCGTTCGTGCCCCTCGCGCCCCGGCCACGCTGGCTCTGCTTCTTACCGAATGCCTGTCCCTTCGGCTGTCTGCGCTACTGATCGCGGGTCTTACTGCTGCTCCCGTGTCTTTCTCTCCTTCCCTCCGCTTTTTCTTTCTTTCCTTCCCTGTTTCCCGGCCTGTGTTACCGTTTGTCTCTTTTTCTCTTTCCGTGTTTCGGTTTGTCTTTTTCGTTTTCAAATTTCTCTTTCCGTTTTTATTTATTTCTTGTTCTTTCGCTTCTGCTGGTTTTGTTTTGTTTCTAGGTTTATTTCTCTTCCTTTGATTTCTTGTCTCTTATTGTTTTCATTTGTCCATGTTCCCATCTTAACTGTCTCTTTCTGGGTTTTTGGCTGGTTTTATTTCTCTTTCTGTCATTCTGTTTTAATTTCTCTTTCTTTCTTTCTTTCTTCCAGTTTTTCCTCAGCTTTTGTTTTAATGACTCTGCTTTTATTTCCTTTTCCGAAATTCTACTTTTATGTCTCTTTCTGCATTTATTTCCATCGATCAAGTTTCTTCTTTTTTTGGCTCTATTTTTTCTCTTTCGTTTCCTGTGTCCTTTCTTTCTCTCCATGTTTCTGTCTTTCTTTCTCCCTATTTGGCAAAAAAAAATGAAAAAGAAAAAAGAAAGAAAAGTCAAAAATAAAACAAAAAAAAAGTGTGTTTCCCTAATTCCTGGTGCTTCTGCTTTCACTCATTGCTGCCCCTGACTGTGCCCCGCTCGCTCCCGGCAGGGCGGCCGGGGCTGGCCCTGTGCGCGGGCTGCGGGGGCCGCATCCAGGACCCCTTCCTGCTGCGGGTGTCGCCGGACCTGGAGTGGCACGTCGCCTGCCTCAAGTGTGCCGAGTGCGGGCAGCCCCTGGACGAGACCTGCACATGCTTCCTGCGCGACGGCAAGGCCTACTGCAAGCGGGATTATAGCAGGTGACCCCGAATGCGCCGGTGTTCGTTATATATATATATATATACATATATATATACGTATATATATAAAAATCGAACCCAAACCTGAAAAAGCACAAAAGCCCCTTAAGACTCTGAATTTCCCCCAAACGAAAACCTGATTCTCGGCTGCTGCCCGTCCCCGCGGCGCCTCCCAGAGCCGCCTGACGGAGCGGCCGCGGTCCCTGACAGTGCCTCGCGTCCCCTCAGGCTCTTCGGCATCAAGTGTGCCCAGTGCCGGGCGGCCTTCAGCAGCAGCGACCTGGTGATGCGCGCCCGCGACCACGTCTACCACCTGGAGTGCTTCCGCTGCGCAGCCTGCGGCCGACAGCTCCTGCCCGGCGACCAGTTCTGCCTGCGGGAGCGCGACCTGCTCTGCCGAGCAGACCACGGGCCGCTCCCCGACGGCGCCGCCGCCCGGGGGCCGCGCAGCCCCGCGCTGCCGCCGGCCGCCACTGCCGCACACCTCGCAGGTACCGGCGAGAGGGAGGGACAGGACGATAGGGGACGGGAGGGCTGCGGCGGGCAGGCGGCGATGCTGACGTTGTGTTCCCA
>JBCJKH010061532.1:0-13577 GCA_039877255.1 Loriculus beryllinus
TGAGAGAGTAGGGCTGCTTCAACCTGGACAAGGCTCCAGGGAGACCTTATTGCAGCCTTTCAGTATCTGAAAGGGGGCCTGCAAGATTGCTGGAGAGGGACTATTCAACAGGTACTGTAGCAATAGGGCAATAGGTAATTGGTTCAAACTTAAACAGGGGAAATTTAGGTTGGATATAAACAAGAAATTCTTTACTGCGAGTTACTGGAAGAGGTTGCCCAAGGTCATGAATGCTCTGTCCCTGGCAGTGTTCAAGGCCACATTGGATGGAGCCTTGAGCAACATGACCTAGTGTGAGGTGTCCCCGCCCATGGCAGGGAGGTTGGAAAAAGGTGATCTTAAGGTCCTTTCCAAACCTAGTCATTCTATGATTCTATGATCATTAAGGTTCCTTCAAACCATAACCATTCTATGACTCTATGGTTCTATGATATGCTACAGCCCCAGCCTTTGCTGTATCAACTTGTCAGCCTTTCCTAACAGGTAATTTCTCAAAGATAATGTAGTGAAATCTTAAATTAAGCAAAAATTCTGCATGATTTTCCAATTTCTGGAGAACTACTCATTAATGAAATAATCCCTGTATAGCTGACAATCCTGGGATTTTCCCAGAACTATGAAACTCTAATCAGACTTATAGAAATCTCAAATGTGAGTGGTTGTGGGGTATTTCAAGTAGGGAGAATAGATCACTCTTCAACTATAGCAGTTCCAAAAAGAAGTAGTATCTTCATTAGAATATCTGTGAGTGCTCCATCCCTGGCAGTGTTGGACAAAGCCTTGCGTGGCATGATTTAGTGTGGGTTGTCCCCGCTTATGGCAGGGGGCTTGGAACTAGATGATATTAAGGTCCTTTCCAACCCTAACTATTCTATGATTTTATGGTTCTATGATAAGGTAAAATGGACATATTTTTCTGCTCTTCAGCAACGATTGCAGGCAGAATTCATCTGTTCTCCTCCAAAGCTTATTTCTACTGTCTTACTCCAGCAGTTGAAGTTAGATACTGCTAATGAAAAAGTCTTGCTTCAAATACTCCCTGCCCTTTCCCTACCTTATACTGTGCCTGGGGAAAACGGCCTGAAGTGAGATCTCCTGCAAGTATTGGTTTTAGGATCAGCTAGCAATTCTAGTCAGCATGACAAAATAGATAGAAGCTGCAAAACATGGCCTTGCTAGGCATTAAGGGAAGCCTGAAATGTAGAGTTTAAGTGAATGACAAATTTATTCTTTGTCATGTCAGAAAGCTTCAACAACTGCTGAAAATTTCTTTGCTGCACCCTGTAAAGTCTCTGATAAGACTACACAACAGCATGCTTACAAAAGTTGGCCAGCAGATGAACCTGAGAAGACTATCATGCCTCTGCTTCTAGCTGAAGAAGTGCCCCCTAAAGGAATGTAAATTTGCCTGCCCAGTGGAGCTTGCACAGTTTCTGTCATGTGAAGAATATGCCAAAGCAGACTACTTCGGGTTCCTTTAGGAAAGAAGTGTCTGAAATAAAAAAGTAGCACAAGCTCCTTCAAGTTTGTTTTCCATTCAGGTCCTTGAAGTGATGACCAGATCAAATAACAAGGGTCCCTTCATTGAGGGCCTGCTGTGAGAACTTGTGCTATTACTCCCACAATTAGGAGCTCAGATACAGAACATGGACTGCTCCAGCCCAAGTCTAGCCTTTTGTGACAAAGCTTCTGAAAACACTGTACACTATGAAAACTTCCAAAGATTGGCAAAATGTTCAAACAAAACAGTAGATTTCTCATACACACCCATTCTTCATTGGTGGTCACAGATTTGCAAGATGTTCAGCTACTTGGTGCTAGACACATAGTGCCAGCAGCACCACTCAGTATCTATTATATTCTGTGAAAGTTACCTCCCCCAAGCCCTTCAGATAAGTTACAACATTGCTCAGAGAATCTCACATTGTCCTGAGTTTCACAGTCAAAGCTCTCAAAGGTCTTTTGCTGACTAGCAAGGCACACATCAGCCTACACATTTGCTTGGCCAAAACTACTTGTCAAATCCAGCTCCTCTTCTCCCCAGCTATAGTGGATGATGCCAGAGTGATAAAAAGGTGCCAAGCAGAGAACCCTGATATCCACTACAGAAAGAGACTGTAGAATTTATCCTATGCATGATCTTACCCTGTCAAAAATAATGTATAAACCATGTGCCCGAGACAAAGGTGTGCTACAAGGGAACCAAGAGTATGAGCAACATATGATAAGAACATACATCGAGCTTTCTATTAAATATAGATCATGTAATTTGTTTCGTGTGATTTTTTTTAACTTTCCGGTCTTTTTTGTCTTCTATAAGCATCAAAGAAGTTAATTTTGTAATATCCCAACATTATCAATAAATGTTTTCAGAAACAACATCTCGAGACCATGCTCTATAGGGTCCTGTTAGAAACAGAACTACTTGGTGATGATATCCCATTTATTATTACATCTTGAGGTTTGTCAGACAAGTTTTAAGCCACTTAATATGTGCCATGTTTCTTAACCAATTGTGCTAGTTTTGGCTGGACTAGATTTTTCTTTTTCACAGCAGCTAGGGCTGCGCTATGTTTTGGATTTCTGCTGAAAACCATTGATAACAACGGGATGTTTTCATTATTACTGTGTCAAGGCCTTTTCTACTTCTCACACACCCCACCAGCAAGTTGGCTGCAGTGCACAAGAAGGTGGGAGAGGACAGCTGATCCCAATGGACCCAAGGGATATCACGTATAATATGGCATCATGGCCAGAAGAAGGAAAGGGGGCGCTTGAGTGATGGCATTTGTCTTCCCAAGTCACCACCCTGCGAGATAGAGGCAGCCCAGCCCATGGGAAGTGCTGAATGAATTCCTTGTTTTGGTTTGCTAGCTTGCACAGCTTTTGCTTTGCCCATTAAACTGTCTTCTCAACCCACAAGTTTTCTCACTTTTACTTTTCCAATTTTCTCCCCATAGGAGAGTGAGGGAGAGGCTGGGTACTGCTTAGTTACCAGCTGAAGTTAAATCTCGGCACAAATGCATTCATAGTGTGAAACTAAATGTCCTGTAGTAGTCTAAGTATCAACATATTACCTTATCAACCCAACTTGTAATCTCAGAAAAATATCAAATTAGTTTGACAAGATCTATTTTCCATAAAACCACATTGATTGGCATTAATTATATTTCCCTCCTTTCATTATTAATCAAGTCTCATACCAGTCATCTTATTGTTTTCCTCAGGACTGATGTGAGTTTAACATGACTGTATTTATCCAACTTTTCTTGTTTACCCTTTCCTCCCCTTGAACATTTTCTCGCAGTCTCCTAGGAGCTCCACATTAATCAAATAACTATTATAGGGCATTTCTGTATTACATCTGAAACAATTTTTTTTTTTATCATAATCCTCATTATTTTTCTTACAAAGTAGAAATATTTAGTAGGCACTTTTGCCTTTTCCACATTTTTATTGGTGAATCTAGCTGTATCTCTCTAGCAATGAGCCTGTGTTGTTTTGAGGACCATTTCTGATTCAATTTAATTACAAATTTCCCAGTTTTTCACAGCTAAAAAGAATTTTTTTTTTTGTATCCTTTCAGTTTTTTTATCAGACTTCCTTTTTTTTTTTTTTTTTTTTTTGCTTCTGTATGTGTTGCAATTAACTTCTCCTTTCTTTCAAATGTTACACTTGTTTTCGTTATTTTTCTAGCTGCTTTCATCTCCCTTTTGCTATTGTTTTCATAACCTCTGTTTCCTTCTTTCCTCAGTTGTAACACTGATGTTTGGGAGTCCAGTAAAATGTTATCAGAAGGTTTCATATGATTATTTCTTTCTTCTGATTTCAGTCCTTTCAAAAGATGTTTTTTCTAATTGTTTTCAGCTTTGGGAACTTGCTCCTCTGGCTAAGATTCTGTTCAATAAAATATTGAGGAAATTGTGATCTGGTCAGTAAAGCCTAACTTTCTGGAGTCTAATAGCTACATCAGATTCTAAACCTGAAATCAGAGGTGCATTTGTCCTCTAGTGTGACTGTGGAGGGCTAGGGCTTGGCTGAGACAGAAGTGCATGTTAAGTAGAAATCTTGTTAAAGCTAGATAATAATGTACCTTGTGAGTGGAGATCTGTTTGAAGCTCTGCCATTTCTAGAGCTTAGGCATGCAAATTATGCTCTCGAGCATTGCTATTCATTTATGACCTAGAGCTTGGAACATTTTCCTAAAGATTGGTGTCTACATTTGCTCTTCCCAGGAACTGAGTAACCATCTCTCTTTTTATAAAAAGAATGACCACTTTTTGAATGACCCTAACTTTTTACATAACATCTTGACAGTAAGAGAACCTCCTCAGGGAAAAGGAAAAAATCAGTCAAGATGATTTTTAGTTTACAAGTCCCAATCAGCACCCTAATTTCACTTTTACACATAATTTTGAATTACATTGTCTTAATTAAAACAGTTATCAGAATAAAACTAACCCATGAAGTGGGTATAATTCCAGGATCAGAGACCAGAATGTGGAGCTATTGCCTTCCATGCTCTGGTCATACAACTGAAGTGATGCCCTTGAGTACCTACAGGCTGCTGATTTCACAGATCATGCATTGTTTTCCATTCTTCTACAGAAAAGGCTCATAGTCCTGTTTAGACTCTCCTGTAATCAATGCATGAGTGATAATGTAAAAGTGAAGCCCTTTCTAAATCATCTAAAATGCTCTTAGGGCATTCAGTCACTTACAAAAGAAAGACAGCTTTTGAAGCTGCTTTTTATGAACACCCTAATGCTGTTTATTTTTAATTTCCAGAGCTGCTTCTCTAATTTCAGTTATAATTGAGTTAATGAAGACGTTGTCTGCTTAGTTTTTTGAAGCAAGTTCCTCAGGTAAATGTAACTCTACTATGCAATATAGAAGTGAAGGCTCAGGGCACCTTTTAGGCTGGAATGGAGATCACTTTGTGAACATAGGTTCCTACTGAGCTAGGCAGTCACCTACCTCACATAGGATTTTGAGGCTACAGTTTCAGGATTTTCACACTCAAGGTCTTCCTTGACTTTTTATCTTTACTTTGAAAGCTGTCATGAGGTACTCATTCTGACTGATAGGACTGTTGGAATTTGTAAACATATAATGGGTTCTCTAAGTTGGGCTAGCTTATATCTACTTGCCACTAGTAAGCATATGTGATGAAGATAAGCTAACATTGTCTGCCAGTACGGTGATAATACAGGTATTTTTTATTGCAGGTCTAACAATTTTTGCTATGGAAAAAAGATCAAACTTTCATAATCTCTGCTTTCAGTTATAAGCCATCTCAACTGACTTTGAACAGCTGATGCTGGCAAGCTGATAACATTGCTGTGCTTCTTGCTAGTTTTTTTAAAAGTTGATCAGGTTGGGGAAACAAATGTATTCTTCATTCAATGGATCCTTCATAGAAAGCCTGTTCTGGCAGTTGCCCTGCTCAGTGGAAGACCACTATGAGAAACAATGTTATTTCAAACAGCAGGAGCTTTGCAATCCTGGTATCAGCGCTGGGTTTTTTGATGAAGCCCCTGTGGTTACCAGCTGGCTCTCACAAAATCTAGATCATAAGTAGGATGTGGAGAAGCTATCTGTCTGGAGCTAAGTACCTGTAAATTTGATAGTTTGGTATAAGGAAGCAGTTTGGAGAAGGATCTGAATTAGTATTTGCTTTTGCATGAAAGAAGTCTTACAAGTCGTCATCGTAAAAGTAGTCAAACTCAGAATTGTGCTTCTGATGTTAACTTAAGAGTAGAGGCTGTGAATCCTTCCACTCCAATTGGATGAGATCTGAACATTGCTGGTCTCATTTTTGGTTGAAGGTTATCTCAGTCATTCATGCAAACATGGCAGTCTTGCTCCAAAATACCACAGGTACAGCCAAATACTCGCTGGACACAACTGCTAAATCAGAGCAGGGCAGGGTATTTAATGAGATATGTATCACATGTGGAGCACATTACATCTGAATGTCTTAAAACATACTTTAGATTTCAGATAAAATTTGAGAGTTTTGTTTTGATTTATAAAATCCTGTTTAATATGGGGCTTGTTACCTAAGAAACCAATTATTTCCTTATCCTCTGACTCAGCAGATGAGCTCAGCTTGGATGATTAACCAGACAGTCCCTACAGATCTTTACTTTGGAGCTCAAGGTAGAAGATTTTCAGGGCCTTTAGGTTCTGGAAGATGTTCTGCAGTACAGAGACAAAGGACTAGATATATTTCAAAACCTGATTATTTAGTAGGGCTTTCTCAGAGATAAAGCAGGTAAAGCATTGTGGACGGAGCATAAAGCTACTATTGCTTACAAGGTGTCACTGTAGACTTTTTTATTTGTATGTAAGTATTAATTTAATTGTTTCTCTATTTCATAATCGATACACACTATAAACTGAATATGTAAATAGCCTCTCTCACCAAATTTGCATTGTTAAGAAAATTTGTAAAAGATGACAGACAAACTTACCAACATATGTGAGTACCCATATATATGGCCACATGAACTGAGACCAATGTGTTTAAACCCAATTCAAGAGCTGACCTGCACATTTTAACTTTTTCCACTAAGGATTTTAGCAGCATTTGCTGTCTTTCTACCTACAGGAAAGTTCTCAGCCACACAGTTTGTACAACCATACATCCAGGGCTCCAGACCCCCTAACTTTTCCAGCTTAATCAGAGTCTATGCAAAAATCCCTTGTCAAACCCACAGGAAGCCCTTGAACACTTGTCCACCCTTTATAGGATCACTTGTGAACTTCCTGTATCTGTATGAATGTCATTCTCAGTTTGTTTTTCTAAGAAAGCATTTCTCCTGTAGAAATTAAAAGATCATGCTTATTTTCAATTACACATTCCAAGGAGAAATAAATAAAACAAAAAACAAACTTCCCAATGTGTAAATAATTAAATACAATAATTTTCTTAGCAGAACAAAAAGTATTCAGTATGTGATTTGATTTATTTTTTTCTTAAAAGGCAATTGCCACCATTTTTATGCTTATAAAATGAGATTTTTTTGTGACACTATGCATGGTTTTAACTTAATAAAAACTTAATAGAATTTTCAGGTTGTTTGGGGGAAAATAGGCTTTTTAAAAGTAACACATTATAAAAACTTGTATTTGATCAAGTTGAAAATTATAGATTTTCTGTTTTGTTTGTTGTGGTTTTTTTTTTTTTTTAGTTAAATTTACCACATGTATGCTATTTTGTTCCTATTTTACAGGAGAAATTTTATATATATATATACATACACATATATGTACATACATACATACAGCTCCTCTACTAGCATAACAAAGTAAAAACATGTTGGGGGAGCTTCACAGCAGAACGATATGTAACAGCTGCCTTCCTTTCCTCAGAAGAAATATAAAGGATTGTTTTTCCTTTTACTGTGATCCTTTAAGTCATGGCAACCTTCTCCAGTTGCCATTAATTCGACACCCTGACAACTTAAAGACAACGGCAGCACATCAGATCTAAAAGGAATTGAGTCTAATTTTCTCTGCTAATGTATTGTATCTGCAGAACTGATATTAGAGGTAATTCTGCACATCATGTCTTGAAACCAGATACCAGGAGGGGATGATGAAAAAATTGAAACCTCTTGTGGGAAAGAATTTGACAAAATCCTAGCATTCCATAGACCATTCACATGAAATTTACAAGACTATTGTAAATCACCCTAGCGACTTTGAAGAGATGAAAATATATAGACTAGCAATAGTAAATAAGTAATAGGAAAGGAGATATTACTATGGAAAAAGCTAAGTTTATGTTTGTGTTGTTCAGGGAAGATTGCAAATGAAAAATTTGGTTTTGAAAATAAATACAGACTAATAATTTTCACATTTGTTTCTTCTTTATTTTGGTATAGCAATTTTTGCAAACATTAATTCCAAAGAAGGATGAAAGTCATACTGCATGTCCAGCAACATGTTCTTTGTTTGTTTTGGGTTTTTTTTTTTAGTTAGACTTCTCTACATCTCCTTTTGAAAAAAGGCTTAGCTTTCTACAAAATTCTTTATACAGAGCATGGAAAATTATTTACAGCCTCAATCTTGTCTCAGAAATGAAATATCAGACAAGGCTGTGTGAAATACTACTGTGATGGCTTTCACTGCTCTGCCTGCTTTGGTGTTTTTAGTAGCTCTTCAGTATAATTAAGAATAGTAGCTGTTAATTGCCTTGCAGTATGATGCAGAAGCCAAGAGAATGCAGAATGTGTTTGAGGAAACCTGTATACTGGGAAAAAGGCAGTCTACAAATCATTTGCTCTTTAAGCTACAGGAAAAGGGGGAAGAAGATAGAAGGATGCTGTTGCTCTTCATCCTCCACCCTACACCATCATGCACAAGACTTCAGCATCATGTTTTGTGGGCTCTAGGTTCAGAATCCACTACTGATACAAAGGATTCCTTTATATCTTTAAGGATCTCAGTTTATGTACTTGGAGTGTCTTAATTTTATTTTATGTGGGTAACGAAGAGAGGAAAAAACAGGATATAAAGAAGGCAATATTGGCATTTTACATATCTAAATACATGCTCAAGATAAAAGAATTTATAAAGTATTATAAGACTTTAACTTAAACCAGCTAGTTTCTTAAAATATTAATTAATTTAGAAATTTATTGTGTTTAAAAAATAAACTTGTGGTATGTGATATTCTAGTATAATTCAGTGTGCAAAGAAGATTGTCTATTTAATAGCTAGAAAAGAAACAAGTGACAAACACAACCAGATACCTCTAACAATAATTTTCCTTTTCAGAAAATTAAGAATTAAATTTACTTTTGATAAGATTTTTTCTAAATAAGAATCACAATAGTTTTTGCATCTTAATTCTCAATATTTACCGTACACGAGTGAAGAAGCTACATTCTATTGTTACCAATATATTTACCACAACACATTGTGAAGCACATTACTGAAAAATAACTAAAAAGCCCTTGTAGCCTAATGATAACATTTAGTTGTGTCATGTTTACAGTAATACATATTTTCTCTCAAGGGGTTATTTTTTTCCTATATGGGAAAAAAAATGTTGTTTCTTACTGAAATTAGTAAAATATATCAGCTAAATTTGAAATCTTTTATTCAGTAATACATATTTATATTCAAAATTATAAAGGTCAGTTTGCTTAGATGATTCCATGGATTCCTTAGATTCAGTTCTTCATTTGATGCATACTATCATAGATAATTTTTTAATATACTTAGTTTTCAGTAATAGTTATCAAAATTCCTCATGTGACTTCCCATGAAAAGGGAGTATCTAACTGGATGTTTATCCTTAGCTAATCAAGCAATACATTGCATATACTATTTTAGGTAGAAACTGAGAAGTTCTTTCCACTGCCTTATTATAAAAGAGGCAAGTTTGGATGTAACTTGAATCAGTAGTAAAATAACATGGTAAAGTCCCTATACTGTATAGATGTTACATGAAAACAATGCTCTCCTTTCTTTAAACTGCAGCCAGTGCCTAGCCTTTGATGAAGCTCTGGAATAATTGAGTGCCATAGGCTATTTTCTTCTGGCTTCTGTAGTTCAATACAGGGCTTGTCTCTTCTGTTTGTTTTCAGCTAATTGCCTCAAGATCTAATAAGTTAGTGATGATGTACGCTGAGCACCAGTGACCCCTTGCCAAAAGAAATATTATGTCACACCAAAGTTTAAGGAGCTAGGTTTTTATCAGCCATATATCTTTTCTCTAAAAGGCTCTAATTTCCACTCTGTAGGTTGTAAGTGGCATTCATGATTGCACTGGTTCTTTTAAATGACAGAAGTAATACTTGATGGGAAAAGCCAGTGTGGAAGCCAAACAATAACTTACATGGGTTCTCTTACTTACTGTAAGTCTTTGGTATTTGTTGTTCAGCATGTCTCAAAGAAAAAAAAAATAAAAATTATCAATTTAAGAGAACATTCAGTTAAAATTGGATGTTTACTGAGGTTTTTCCTCTTTGCATATAATTTTAATGACCTTACTTGCAATGCCTCTTATTTTCTTATTCTTGGAGCAAAGATATCCAGAGAAAGCAAAGAAATTAGCAGCTACTATCAATTATATTGAAATTTACCACAGATAGAAGCAATTAAAAGAATGAGGCCTAACTGATAATTTATCAATCCCACATTAAAAAATATTACACATATTGCAAGATATAATATATTTTCTTTCTTAAAAAGAAAGATATCAGTAAGGCAAAGTTGAGGTTTATCAGAAGCAAACCCCTTCCAAGGAACATTTCTGATATTCCCAAACTATTCTTTTTTTTTTAATGGAACCAGAACTCCTTTTTCCAAGATTCTGAATGATTTGACTTCTATGGAATAAAGAAAAAATTCAAAGCATTATAGAAATTAAAGGAAAACCAAATAATTTCCTTATATGTGGAGTCTTATTTAAACAGCTTCTTACGTTACAGGGCAGATCAAAACAATGGTCTGAACTTTATAACACTACCAGCGTTGTAAATTTCTTAACCTAGCTACCTTCGTGTTCATCAGAACACTCAGCCCTCAGCTCAGTAGAAATGCCTGTCATGGGAGTCCCAAAAGTCAGCCTGCTGGCAAGGAGCTCCTTCCACTTGTCGACAGGTGACATGGACAGCAGTCTGTGCCTTGACCCCAGGGTGCATCTGAGTACTCAATGGGTTGATCTAACAGCTCTGTCTCCACTTTTTGCCCTGTGCTAGCCTGCACGCTCACTCCTGCCACATCCTTTGCACTGTGATGTTTTTGCTGCTAGTGTGCCCGTTTATTTCACTGCCCTGCAGAAAACAACCACCTCTGAAAACAGAAAAAAATACATTCTCTACTGTGTTAGGGAACTGCACGTGCAGCTCACCAAAAACAAAGATCTCAAATAGGTGAGGAGGAGTAGGCATATTTTTTAAGATACAGAATGTTGTGAAGCTGCACCCATCTAAATCTGCATTACTTTGGTCTTACCTCCATCAGTCCCTGACTGACTGTTTTTGGAACATTTGTTGCTCCAGCATTGGCCCTGGTTTGGCCAAGTAGTGCTCTGTCTTAGAAAGCTGATCTCTGAAAAAAAGTCTTCTCATTTATGCTTCTTCCACAGAACAGAAAGTGTGGGATATGGTCCCAGTTCCTTCTTATGCCCGAAGGGATATGAGCTTGCGTTTTTCAAGGCTCAGGTGAATGCACAGGCACAGACAGGCTGCAAAGCATGACGGCATAGGGAGCTCACGCACCCTGATCCAATGACTATTTTATATAAATAGTGAAGTGTGCATCAGAGATTGGAAGCCAAATCTAAAATTATTTTGCCTCAGAATTATGATTTTGTTTTTTCTGATATCCTAAATTATTTATTGTCCCACACCACATGGAATAGCCACAGCACAAGGAACCAAAACCACATATAAATCACAGGCTTTGGTGTAGACAACCCACAAGAGAAAGTAGAAATGAAATGCACGTGTCTTTCATTACGTGTGGATGCTCTGACCACTGAGCTATTGGATAACAGGCACTGACTGCTATTTGCTGCATTTTTGCCTCTTTGCAGTGGGCCAAATCATTAACATGTCCCAGGAAAATGTCTAACACTCTGGGTGGTGCTGGTGAGGTAAGTGGAGGAAATATGAACCTGAAAGATCTCCGATATTACCTGAGTGCCTAAACTGCTTGGCATTCCCAAGAGAAGAAGCAGCTCTTTCAGGGCCAAAGTACAGGCAGTTCAATGTGAAGGCAAGCTGAACGATTAAGAGGAAAACAAACCTATGGATTTTGGATGACTCTGGGGTTAGATGACAGCTGAGAAGGAATGCTGAGACTCAATATGCTGGATCTAAGCAAGGAGCTTTGTAAGTCTTGTGCCTTTTAAGGCATAGTCTGCTGCTGAGGTGTCAGGAAAGAAGTCCAAGCAAAATAGTGAATCAAAACATATAAATTTTAATTGAGCTGCCAGCAAAACAAAAACAAAACAAAAAAACTAAATATTTTATTTAAATTTGCTACTCTAACAGATAGTATCAAGAGTTCTTATCTAATTTTATATGGAAAATAAGAAAACTTTTGGGATTTATTAATTAATATTAGGAAATTGGTTTAAACTAATTAAAAATATGAATAATGCATAATAAAACAACTGAGTGGCCTGACATGATAGGAACAAAGGCAGATTTGTGCATGTCACAATTCTCTACTTTACAAAAAAAAAATAGAAATTCATTAACTTGTACTTTCAAAATAGCTAACATTGCTTATATACGATTTTGAAGCTGTCATGACGTGAGAGCTCAGGTTCTGCTTTTGAATGGAATATAGTTAAAACTCAGAATCTATGTATAAAGGTTATTTTTTTTTAACAGAGTAATACATTAATACCTATGTATCTCACAGCTCCTTACTACAGTTAGCAATATTTAATATTAAAGGAAAAAACAACGAATATACAGTAATTGAAGAGTTTTCCTTTGTCACAGCATTTTTAATTTCCTTAGATACTGTGATAATCCCTACTTGATATATGCAGCCATAAACATAATTGTCAGTAGAAAGGGTTAAGAAACCACATGCCAACATTTGCAAATGCCAGCACTCTTTATATTGGTCAAAATTACAGAAGACTCTGAGAAGCTTCAGGGGGACTTACTGAAGCAAGTTGAGTTGGCGGTTTGATGGTAGTTAACAATCAGTGTCTTCCTAATGAAAAGAAATGTACTCTGGAGAGAATAATGTAAAGTCAATGAGATTGACGCATGTGGTAACTTAAGTGTATATTTGACTATCTTGCTGAATAAGGACGGCATTACATTCTTGAAGTTAATTCACTGTTATTACACATTGAATCTTGAAATCTTAATGATTTTTAACTACTAAAACTATTACTTATTTAGAGTAACACCTGATTTTTTATTTCCTTTTTTAGGATATTACTTCATCCCTCAAAAGTGATCCAATTAATGATTTATTTTGCAACTGTAGAACTATTGTCAAACAAGAAATCACTACAAATATAAACATTTTAAAATTGTATCAGCTATTAGCTGCACTAGGAGGGTTAGAAGAATCTCCCCAAACCAGCAAAATTAATTCCAGAAAAAACCTAAAATCCACCCACTTTTCTGGAGAACACGGTAAATGCATTTATTTTTTCTGAGATGTTATTCCATCTTCTTTGAGATTAAATGTTCAATATAACATTTATTTCTTCCATTATTTTATGATGTTGCTAAATATGCATTGTTCCATACTTGAGAACAAGTTAGCAATATAATATGCTAGCATGAAAGACATAAAAATATAAGTTGCATGCATGAATCTTGATTATTTGAAACATTGTTTTATGTGATATGATTTAACCCTTTTTCTGATTGAGATCATGTTTGCTATTCCCTTTGTTTAAAATATGTCTAAGAATTCTATTTCTACTGCAAAAATAAATGATGAATTATTTATACATACCAATTATTTATTATCATTTATGCAAAGCTTGTCATATTATGCATGCATAAGGGGATTAAATCACCGTTAACCCATAATGCCTTTAGGGGCATTATATGATAGGCAAAAGGTTGCTTGTG
>JBCJKH010061541.1:3668-16487 GCA_039877255.1 Loriculus beryllinus
TGAGCAAATACAGATACTTCCATTGGTACTGCTATTAGCAAGGAAAAGTTGAAAAACTGTCCTGTGATACTGTCACCCAGCACTGCTGACCTAACTTCCTGGCAGCATCCAAAGCAGCCCTTGGTCTAGCACCACGTGTGAGACTTCTAGAAACAAGAGTTACATTTACAATTCTCATTACTGCATATTCTGTTACTGCTTATGAGCTAACTGTAGTGTAAAACAAAGACAATTTAAGGACAAATTAGCTATGGGTGGCTACCAAATTCAAGTAACCAAACTAAACAGAAAATTTGATAGATTGTTCTTTGTAGTGCTAATATATTAGTAATACTAATATATTAGTAGCACTAATATAGTACAAATAAGGGTTTTCGTGAAAAGGGAAGCATCACCAGATACAAATTTAGTACTGCAATAATAGCTAAAACATTAGTACAGATAAATCTTACAGTGCTTATAAAGAAAAATAGACCTGAAAAATTAAAATTAATACTACTATGAAGCGTTAGATACATCAACTTATTCATTTATATGGATTCTACATCTCTAAAGTCATGGAAATTAAATGTAAGGAAGCAAAGGCAAAGAAGCCTTATCATTTGCATATCAGTTTCAAGTACACTTTATATACCTAGTAGTCTTACATGGTATGCAATATACTACTTATATTAGCATATAAGAAGTTTATTATTACTACTGCTTAAGAGTAACAGTTAAGGGCACAATGTACTGAAGAACGTAGATTAAACTGATCAAATACAGTGATTATTTCCATATCCACAAGGGGGGGGGGGGGAATTTTAAGAGATTGTCAGTGTTTATATGGTTACAAAGGAAATAACCTTATTCTACTGAGATCTCAATTAACACCCAGACATCATCCACACCTTGCTAGCAAAACCAGACATTTAATTTAGGTCTCCCAGCAGCTCTCAATTTCAGCAACAAACCTCTGTAGATGTTTTGCCAAAAGCAGTAGCTTCCAAACCTGGTGACACCTTCTCCACGAGGTGCATCTAAAAAAAGCAAGGCTGATTGGATGACTACTTGCACAGATAGCACTACTTATATGGGGGGTGGTGGTAGTGGGTGGTGATGGTGGTCTTTTCCTGATTCAAACATCTCAGATACCCATCTAAGAACATTATCAGTACTTTATACTACATCCACTCATGAATGTGGTTTATTTTAGTGTTAAACTTGTCAATTTTAGTGTTAAACTTGTTAAATGTCCAGATCAGGAATTACATGAGCATTCACAAAAGAGTAAGAACTGTATCCACATTTAAGATTAAGTGTGTTTTGCTGAATCAGGGCCCTGAACCCTAATGCAGGTTTTTCTCATTGCTGTGCCAGTTTATTTTATTCAGTACAAAGCCACCAACAACCTTTGAGTTCTTCTGCTCAAGGTCATTTCTAACACTCACAAGCACAGCTTTTTGGCTGTCTGCAGAGGAGAGGATTTTTTAAAAGTGCATTTCAGAGCAAAGTGATGTCTGGAAACATCTTTAAGTAGTGAAAAACATCCTTTAAAGTTGCCTTAATCAGTAGTCTGTTAATAATTCTACTTTGCTACCTATATTATCGTAGGCTTTAATTTAGCCTTCAATCTCTGCAGCCACCCTTATCTGGAAGGTATAAACATGATGTAAAAATCAGTTTCAACTCCTGCAATCTTGCAGCTCTAAGCTACACCTCCCACTCTTTGCCTTTGAAGACATCCAGTACAGAATCAGGTCCTTGAGCTCCTTCTGCTGCTCTGCCAGACACAACCTTTTCTACATTTGCACTTAAAAGGGAGGTGGGAAGCAGGCTACATTCAACAATAATTTGCAGTATGAAAAAAAATCAACAAGTTTGTTTATGCTTTATAAAGTTAAAAGATTCCCTGTTCCCCAGTCCTCCTCTTTCATCACCCCACAACCTCCTTAGGCTTCTGTATCACTTCTTCCTTTCTGTAATTAAAGAAGTCTAACTGACGAGAGAGAAGTAAGCATTTAGTTTACACTTTTGATTGTGCTGTATCAACTATTATTATTATTTTGTCATCACCCAATTGCTAAAGAAATATCACAGTCGGGGTGGGGGGAGAGGGGAAGCATTTTTTAAACAAATACTTCGGTCTGTATCATCACTGAAACATTACATTGTCAAAGACAATAGAAGAGTATTTAACGAAGAGTATCTGAAGGTTAATATTGGTAATCTCAGATATCATTACAAAGCAAGAAATGGCATACTGATTAGAGAAAATAGTTACAAGAAGTCAAAACTGGAAGTGTCTGGCAGGCAAGCATCTTTTGTATACATGCACCTTATCTCCATGTGTATGCATCTATGTTAGATGTGAATACTTTATCCTGGTACCCTAGGCCATTTTGAGAGAAGAGTAAGAAACTGACAACCAGGTAGGCACAACACAAGAATGAGTTACACTCGTGCAGTTCCAACAGTGATCACACTGCAATACTCTTGCCACATGTCCAACAAAACAGCTGAAGCCAAAAGCAGTCAACAATGATTCCTAGTTATCGAGTACATTTGGGTACTCAATTGCCAACTGCATTTCCTTCTCCCAAACATGCTTAGTTTTATCTTCAACAATACTAATTCCTAGGCCACACAGTGACTCAAAACTCTCCTGTTCTCCAGCTAGCAAGAACATCAGAAACCCATCTATCACACTGATTCTCTATTTTGTTATTCTACTTTACAACATTCTTAAATTAGGATTGCAGGTGCTTTGCCTTGTACTCAAGCCAGGGATTCCTACTTTACTGCATACATCTAGGTTTGCAACATATTAGGCACTTTTTTTTTTTTTTAATCTTAGAAATTCAAATGTTTACGAATCTCTGATACCTTCGTAAGTTTTAGACCTCTTGACTACTTCCATATAACTCAAGTGGTATTAAACCTCACATTAAAGTCCACAGAAACTTTAGTAGAAGTGAGATTTATCCTGTTCCTAGCCAAAGGCAGTACTGTAAACTTAAGTGTAGACTAAGTCATGAGAACCAGTAATGTTTTTTACTAGAAAATAATCACAATAATAACAAGGAAAAAGAAAGAAAGCTCTTCAGCAATTATCCTGAACTATTCTCTTTCCTTTCTCAGAAACACTAGAAAGACCATTTTACAAACAAAACCTCTTGTCTTGTAGTAAATACAAATACTCAACCCAAACACACTGTCTCTTTAAAATGAATGCACAACAGCTCCACACTCCTACAATTTTTTGAACAACAGAAGATCATGTCAAGCTATTGTCTTAGGAAAATACAAAGCACACTAAAATTGTTCTGCTTTTTCAAAAGACAATTAGTTTTTATTTAGCGCACATTACAAAACATAATTATAGTTTCTCAAAGAGTAAACGGTCTGTTCAAGTTTCCTTAATTCTTGATATTTTGCCAGTTATAAAACTTTCCCCACCGCCACCACCAGGCCGACTGATTCAAATAATCAAAAATATGAAGCTTTCATGAATTTTCTTACATGCACTGAAAATTTTCAAAGCGTTTACAAGACCTTTCTCAACTTTCACTTCTTTTCATTTATGGATGACTAACAGTATATCTTTGTGCCAAACAAACGAAAAATGCATTCTTCAAGAGGCATGAATCTACATAAACGCACAGATTTACTGAATTAAAATATTATTATACAATTATTTTCCACAAACAAAAACAAAAAGCAAAGAAGGCTGAAACACCTCTCCTGTGAAGTCAGGCTGAGAGATGTGGGGGGTTGCTCAGCCAGGAAAAGAGAAGGCTCCAGGGGTACCTTACAGCAGTCTTCTAGTACCTAAAGGGGGCCTATGAGAAAGCTGGAGAGGGATGTTTTACAAGGGTATCCAGTAAGGACAAGGGGGAACGGCTTTAAACTGAAAGACAGTAGATTTTGACTAGACAGTAGGAAGAAATTAGGGTTTTTCTGTGAGGGTGGTGAGATGCTGGACAAGCTAAGAGAAGCTATACACAGAGTTCACCAACACACACCCCTGCATTGTGGATCCCAACACTATCCAAAGCAACCTTCTCTTCTCATCGGTCACATTCACATTGCATTGTCGCATTGGAACATAAAGAACAGATGACAAATGTCTGTGGGAAGAATCTCATGGAAAATTTTCTTCCCCTAAATCTCTTCTTATGTATGAGGCTTTCCACAGCAGGAGCAATTTGGCTTTGGAATATTCATGCACTACCACCTGACATCAAGGTTCATTTCTCTGCAAAAGAGTCTCCAAAGGATAATAAAGTAAAAGCCTGAACACTTGCAAGAAGCATGTAATAATGCAGAGAAGCGGTAAAGATTACTCCTGTTATAAGCAAAGGGAATAAATAGATAATAGTAGAAAAGAAACTACTAAGATCTTCCAAAAGCCTTCTACTTAAGAACAGAAAAAGAAAACTGGTCTTCAAACATAACAACCATTGACATCTAATGCACACGTCTTTCCAGGTGAGCTGCGTCAGAAACACATATAAAGCCTCTTTTCCCCTCACCCCTGGTTTGCTGGTTTTGGTTTATTTTAATTCTTTTAATTTGTCTTTTAATCCAAACCAGAATGCCCAAGCTGCCGCTTGCTGGCCAGATCCAATCCATTGTAACCATTTATCTGACCAGCTGCCCCAATGGCTAACTAGATATAGGAAGGAAACAGGCGAAGCCTAGGGGAATTACTCTCACATCTGATTTCCCACTGCTATATTTCATGAGAATCTGAAGCCTCCACTCAAAAAACTGGGCAGAAATCATCATGCAGTAGTGATGGTGCTCATGTGACTGTCGTATATGCCTGTTAATGTATGTGAACTTTGTTCCATGTCTGTTAGCATGACCAGTCCCACGTCAGCATGACTGTATATTACCCATACATTTGTTACATATGTGTTACATCCTAACACGTTTCTCCACATGGCTACAGATGCTGTCATCTGTGGTCCAGATCCTCCAAAACAACGCTGCTCCCTGGAAAGACTGAACACTAGTTCTCCCAATTCACAGGCTTCTCACCAATCCAGGCAACAAATGCTTTAAACTGGGGTGAGTTTTTTCCTTTCCAGACAGGTACACTTCACTGAGGAAGGCTCTCCATGCTGAGTAACGTTTTACTGTAAGTTGAGAGTGACTGCTAGCTGCCACCACAACTTGATCAAGGCATACATACTAATGCTCTTGGACTGCTGCCATATTTTCCATATATGTTTTATTATAGCTTATCTCCTTAATGTGGAAGACATTTACCTTTGATTCTTTCAAAATGTGAAAGAAAAAAATAACGCACTGATATTGTAGAACTGGTTTTAGCACAGTCCAGACTATTTTAAATTGGGTCACCATAAGCTCTTCAAGCAGATGTTTCTTTGTCATCAGAGATGAGCAAGAGCATTGAGTTAGCTTTTGGATTAACAAGCTTTTCTGAAGTTTAGGGCTAGAATTCCTAGTAACAATCTGGAAAACTTCTAGCCAGTTTCACAATTTATCAGCAAGTCTCAAAATTAAGAGTACAGAAAAAGAATTTTGCCTATGGCATTGCCCTCTCTATTTTAGTGAGCCTTACAATCATGGGGATTGGTAAGTACAAAGACAACGGTGACTGAACCCAAGTAAGAGAAATCTAACCAGCTCCAACACTAGTTAATCATGAGGTGAGGACAACAGACAGATAATGGAACAAACACAGAACTTGTAAAACTGAGTCCATAATTTCAAGAGCAGATTAATGACTATGATCGATGAGGACACCAACCAGCCATCATCAGAAATATAAAGATCTCATTCCTTACATAGTAAAATCAAGGACCACAATGAGAAGGAGCGTAATTTCAAGAACATGAAGGATTACTGATACATGTTTTTGGAACAAAGCAAGCCAATTGTATTCTGTTAGTTAAAAAATAAAACAACCCCTTCCAAATACTTTTTTGAAGATGAACTCTATCAATGTCCTGCAAAAACATAACTTGTTCTAGAAACCTGAGTATCTTGTCTTATGGAAAAACAAAACAATCTCAACCAAAACGTGTACTTATATTAACTTGACCAGTTGCTCACAAAAAATTACCAACCCACATAAGAAACAGGATTTACTAGTCTTACATAATGGTAAAGGACACAATAAAATTCTTTAATCCACCCGCCAAGAAAACAACTTTGCACGTCTCAGTTGTTTGAAACAGGAAACAAATCTAATAAAGTACTCCAAATGGAAGTAACTTCTAAAGTCATACATTCTTATAACTACTAATATGACATACAAATGTCACACAATGTCATTCACCAACAAAGAAACTCTGGTTTATACGTTACACGCATTACATACACCACACTACCAACACCCAGAAGAAAAAAAGCAGTAAAGGGCCCAAACTTCTCTGCCTAGTTTTCTTTACCTACAGAGCTGAGCTCCTCCATCAGAGTAGTCAGGGTTTGCAGTTTCTAAGTAGTAGTTTGTATGGGTTCACTTAAAAGCACAGTACAAACCTATACATGGATTTGAACTCTGGTTTCTGGAGAAGCGGGTGAACCCTTTTCCTCTATCGGCTGTGCATGGCATTTGCACTCTTCTACCTTCACCTCTGTTCCTGCTCTCCCCCCAGTTTGTGGCCAAAACCACACATAAAACAAAACACAGAATTATAGAATGGTTTGGGTTGGAAGGGACCTTAAAGATCATCTAGTTCCAACCCACATGCTCCTTGCTTACAACCTGCTGTACTTGATAATGTCACTGTCAAAGACCTTTTTCCCTTTTAGTCAGATGTAACATATCACAACTCCAGTTCTGTGGATGTAAACAAAAGCAGAGTAGGCAGTTTTCTGCTGCACACACTCAAAATATAACTCCTTTCAGAAAAAAGTTCTTAGCAGTGCATAGGTTGATATATGTACAATGGCTTTATACGGAGCAAGATGCAGAAGTTTTGTAGTTAGGGATGCTCTTTGGCCAGAACACTCCTGATCTCTTGTGTAACATCTATGGTAGAGCCAGGGAGTGTAAGAGGCTGAACACTACTGTTCCCCTGAGAAAGGAAGAAGTTATTCCCTGGAGATGGAACCTATGCTGGGCAAGGAAGCTGCTTTCCATAAATGCTGTTATGTAAGTGGCAAGACCTTCTGGTCCACCCTCCAAAGAAGTCACCAGCACAGCTGAGTACCTGGGTTACTCTCTTCTCTTGTTTCAGCCAAAGAAAACAGCAGAAACCAAACTGCAGTTACAGTTTTCCATCAAGGTCTCTCTCATATAAGAAAACTTTTGCAATGACCACACAATGAAACTCAGATTTTGCCATGCAAAACTTTGCTTTCCATCAACTTCTGGAAAAACCTACTCTTGGAGAAGGTAAGAGAGAGAGAGTATATTTTAAATAATCCACACTAAAAGAAAGTCTGAAGGATACAGATGTTGCAGGCAAACAAAAGAAAAATACCTGGGTCTTGCTTCTTGTCTAATAGAATGCAGATGTCAGCAAAAGAAAAATAAGTGATACATGACCTCAGGGATTCATAATGCAGACACTTAAAGAATTCAGGTTGATTCTTCATCAGGAAAAAAGACATTCTGAGATGATTTGGAGACTTTCAAAGTTACACAAATCAGCTTATTGAAAATACAAGTATAGACAGGTATCCTGCAGCAGTAATTAATGCTTGGGGTGGTGGAATAAACTACTACAGGTGGCGACTGAAGCAGAAAGTTTAAATGAGCTCAGAAAAGACCAAAATTACTTTCCAAAATTACAGTGGAGCAGCAGCATCAAAACCAGTCACTTTGCTTTTCATTTCTGCCAGGCGAGTCTTAATATTATATGCCATTATTTTAGTGCACCTTTTAGGTCTTTAACATTGTATAGCATTTGCTTCTACACCTGGGTCAGAGCAATCCCAGGCACAGCTACAGGTTGGGCAAAGAGGAGATTCAGAGCAGCCCTGAGGAGAAGGACTTGGGGGTGATGGTCGATGAGAAAATGAACATGAGCCGACTTCAGTGTGCGCTTGCAGCCCAGAAAGCAACCGTATCCTGGGCTGCATCCTGGGCAGGATCACCTCCTTCGACCTGCTGTTCATGCTTCTTTTGATGCAGCCCTGTGATTGAATCCTAACTTCTTGTTCTGATCTAATGTAGTGGATATCAAGATTCTTATCCTAAAAAGAGGGATGGAGGCCTAAGGTAACCTTCTATACATGCCAAAAGTCTTCACAATGTGAGAGTTAGAGTTTGCGGGAAGTCATGCACTTCCCACTCTTTTCATATATCCATTTTAGAAGAAACACAAGACTTACCTAAAGAAAGCAAGGGAAGAAATCTCCTAAGTTCTTTCATTTCTTCTAAGTTCTGCCTTATCCTGTCATCATCATTACAGCATAAAAGTGAAGAAAGAGACAATTTCCCTCCACAATATTATTGCTACCATATTCTGCTTCACATTGTTAGATGGCTGAAGAGAAGGAAATATCTTTTGGACTCAGAAAATTACATGATATTTTTTAACAGTTTTAAAACTTCTAAAACCTTGAATTATTAAAGCTGAGAGTTTCATTGCAGTTACAGCTTGGGCTAGCATCTGTATTACGTTTAACTTAACAGTAACTGCACAACAGGAAAACAGTGATCAACTGGAAGGAAATAAGTGGAACTCCAGAATATTTGTGTACCTGTTTCCAACATTTCAGGTAAGACTTGTTCTGTTTACAGAACCATTTGTATACTTAACCCTCTCTTTCTAGCTTCCTGATGAGAAACTCCTTGACATTCCTTTCAATGTTATATCTGTCCTGTTTTTCCTACTCTCTGATTATTAATGGGACTGTGAACATCTTCTTTTAGAGGTGGATATGGGTAGAAAATTTTTTTCACACACATAAAAAAACCCACTTTATTTCCATAAAATTCAATGGCATAAGGTAAAAATGATTTCTCCTATTCATAATGATAGCTTCTTATCTAAATTAAGATAAGAGTGTAAGGGGAAATATTTGAGAGTTCATTCCTCATGTTAACAAAAAGTTCACATTGCTCTGTTAATAAATATAAGTGGTATTCCAAATGTCTATTTATCTGCAGCACTGGATTATTTTTCCAGCCATTGAAAGAGACCTGTGGTTTCACCCTAAACTGCAGAAACATCACCAGAATCAAACAGACATAATTTGCTCTGATACTGTCCACATCTGTTGTTTGCTCAAATGTTGTTGCAGTTGGTGGGATATAGGTTAATCTGCCAGATTTCAAGACAACATCATTGCGACAATTTCAAAGATGATAAATTTGACAACTGTCTAGTTCAGTGTTTTCTTTCGGAGATTGATAATATTTTGCTCATGATGTAGAAAATAATTAAATATAGGCACTTATTATGCTGAAAATTCTGTTTCAAGTGAGTTTGAAAAAAAGAAAAAAAAAAAGAAAAAAAGAACAAAATAAAAAGTCCTCCTCCTCTAAAAGAAATTTCAGACACACTCCTTTGTCCACTTGGCAGATACATTTTTCTAGAAGTCAGAATCTAAAAGCCAGGTAAAACACTGATGTTTAGCATGATAATCTAGGGAAAAGCCTGCTGTGATATATTGTTATAAATTGCCTATTTCTATCTTTATGAGTGCAGTCATGTCTTGTCATGTTTATGTCTCCCATACGAGCTATGGCCCACTGAACAAGAGCATAAGCATACAACATACTGGTTGCTCTCTACTGTCTGCAAGATGAGCCCACACATTTAACGTGCAAACAGCAGATGTTCTGTGCTAGGGATCACCTGTGTGCTCTGAAAAGCAGAACCACTGGTGTGCTATAAACTTCCCCTACTTGCTTACTAAGTCATAACCTCCTTGGGAAGAAGGGTGTAGTACAGCCAGTGTTTTGCAAGAGGCACATGGTATAGAGGTCATGCAATGACTTTAACAGGCCATGAGGCAAATATACCTAAAAGGATGCAGACAGTAAGAAGAAAAATACACGGGAAAGTGAGCTACAGTCTCCTATGCAACCCTTAGTAATACCCATATCTGCCAGTACAAGCTCCAAAAACCTTTTTTTAAATATTTTCTCGTCAAGATTTTTACCTATCACCTGGCACTGGTATCCTAGTCAGACACTACTATTTCTTAAACTGTGAAGGCAGCAGCAGATTTTAGTGGGTGTTGACGTGTGTGCAGTCTATACTCTGCACATGAAGAATGGCAGACTGGTTAGAGAATTGGCTGAGATCTGGCCCACGTAAGGGAATGCTCTGCCAGCATGCAAGTAGCCCTCTACTGTGGGCTGTGCTTTGCCACAGAAAGACAACTTTCTAGCCTGTGACAGCAGTTAATTTTCTTTTGAACATAGGCCCAGTTTACTAAGGCTGAGTCTGTCCAGAAGCACATTCCCATCTATTAAACAACAAAAATCGTCAGCTTAATGGCCAGTGGCATCCTGGAACTTTCAGAAAAGGTTTAATAAGGGTATTGTAATCAGATATACATTTATAATTTACAGTGTGAATTCTGATTGGTAAAGCTACCAAACCATTGCACACTCATGGACAAAACCTGTCATTTTATCAAAAGCTCTTCAAAGGCTTCATGCATTTGTGTATCTCCGCACTTCGTTCCACCTTAGGGCAGATGATCTCATACTCTTGTTTTTTTTTTTTTGTTTTTTTTTTTCAAAAATATCAGCGTCTAGAATCTCTGTGATTACTGTTTGCTTAAAATAAAAAAAACCTGAAAACCAAAACCAAAGAAAACCCCAAAAAGCCCTATAGGCTAAAGTGGTGTATGACAATTATAAAGACTTCTTTATGATGATTACCTCCCTTCCAGCTTTTCAGGTAATGACTGAAAATTCATCCAAAAGCAAAGAAGTCACCCTGACTTCATCAGGAATTTGCTCTGCTGGAAAAAAAATGTAGAGTTATTCCTTCAATGTCTCCATATTTGTTATATGCCTGGATAACATTTTACAAGTTACCTTGTTAAATTATCAGTATTAGAGTCTCTTATTCAAAGTGATTAAATGTCAATAATGCAGAGACAGAGTGCTATAAGGGAGTAGACTGAAAGGGCTTTTAATAGGACAGAGACTGTCACTGTCATCATACAAATCAGTTGTTCAATTGAAACAGTTTTCCATCTAGCAATTGCTTCTGTAATTAGAGAGATGACTTCTGTCAATTGAGATAAACCCCATATCAACTAAGGAGATGCATGTTTGTTTCTTATTTGCCTCATTTTCTCATATCTTACCAAAATTCATCCAGGTTCCAGATAAAAATTGATATAATAGCAAACCAAGAATATATATAAGCTGTCCCTCCAATTTGACATAAACTGTCTCCTCATACTGTCAGTGCTTCCACATTTGAATGTTCCCAGCTTTTTCCTTACTGAGCTGTCAAGCACTTTGTCTGCCCACTCTTTCCCTTGCAGTTCCTTGCAGATTCTACCTGATAACTGATGGATGTTTCATTCCTCTTCCAACAGAAAGACAGGCAAAACAGGAAGCATTAATAAAGAACTGGGCTAAATACATTGCTTTAGCTGTTAAAAAGAAAAAAAAAAAATAAACCAACACATCACAGAAGAAAATCTTCAGTGAAGTTTCCTGGAGCTGAGCTGAGAGTTGTTTAACACAGTCTCTTAGCTTTCGGAAAACTATTCCCAGACAAGTTTTCAGACTTGCTTTCCCCCCACACTGTCCAGAGTGCTCAAAATGAAATAGAATTATTTACTAATGTCTTAACAAGGCCTTTAAGTAACATAGAGTAGTGACTGTATTATGTATTTTGTTATCAATTTGCTCACGTATAATGTGCAAATGTCATTTCATAATGCAGATTGATGAATAGTCTAAATCATGCTAAGAAAACAGTTTTAAGACACCCATCAGTATGTTGTTTGCTTTGATAAGCACATGTTAATGGAGAACTGAAGACACCTGGTTACATGAAAACAGTTGTATCTATTTGCAAATATCTAAAAGGCGTCCACTAATCTTATGCTTTGGTAACTGCTAGCAATAAATGACATTAATTCATTAAATTCTCAGGTTCCTGCAGCAGTCCTGAAATGTTTGCAATCACAGGACCGAGCTTTAAAAAATGCACATTTATAAAGTTCATGCACACTCTTGGACCAAATTGGCTTAGACATGCAAATACCTCAGTAAAACCCTCGCCCTATACCAGTACATATGAGCCCAACGATGGTAATTTGACACTTGTTGAATTTACTACTTACAAAACTTTGCAGTTTCCAGGAAATCAAGTATTTGTTGAATCAATCTCCTGACCTTCTATTAGCTCTAACCAGGGGGGTGCTAACAACTAAGCAAACTCTGGCGTTGTAGCCAGTTTTAGTGTTTCTACCATTATCATTCGCTCTGAGTGTAAATCGCTGATGTCATGATCCCAGAAATTAAAAAAAAAGAAAAAAAAGATAAGAATTAACACAGCGTATGTAGGTGACAAGGGCTTCAGTGTTTTCACATTTAACACCGTCATTCACACTATGATAGATGACTTTAACATTTTACTCGGTCAAGTCCCAAAATTGGATGAGGAGCAAATAATAAAATAGGAAGTAATAAAGAGCACACACAGGTGATTTCCAATACTGCTTTACAGATCTCTGAGCAAGAACGTGATCCAGAAGGTGTTCTTAAGTTGGAAATCAAGCTGCAAAATAGAAATGGCACATAAATGCCTACCAGCTTTATCTTCAACATTTACAGTAAAGACATTCTATCTGGGACATCATAGCTAAAACTATCCTGCCAACCTATCACCTACCCAATCAGATTCAAGAAACCGTATGACTGTCTTCCTG
>JBCJKH010061543.1:0-12529 GCA_039877255.1 Loriculus beryllinus
CTAGTATAAAGGTGCCATACTTTAGATTCCAATGTACACAAGGAAATTCTTTATTATTCAGTTTTTAATGACAATTACCAAATTACACCAGTGTTTCTCATGCTGACTTGTGATCCAGAATCTATTCCTGTCAGGAACCTTCCCTGGATTGGAGGGGGAGTGGTTGTCAGTGTTGGGGTTCTGGGGTCTGATCCTGTGGGTTTTTAATTGCTAAGTATGATGTTAATGGTTTCACACTTTTCCTCGTGGTAAGCACTAGAGCTACAATTTCTCTAAGCTGAAATGCTTTTAAAGGTTCACAGCAGTGTTTGATCCTACTCAGTGAGTTTAAACGGGCATCAACAATGCTTAAAGCAGCTTCTTGATCTTTCTCCTTGCATTTCCCTCTTACTACTGCAGTGTTGCTGATAAGCTAGGCAGCCAGCGCTGTCACTGAATGCATATGCAGGGGAATATGGCTTACTACTGTTTGCAGAAAATGATGAAAGAATAGGGGTATTGGAGAGAAATAAGTATATCTAGATCTCCTGTGTCAACAAGGAATCAAACTTTTGGATAAAGTAAGTTAGCTCAAGGTGATTACTTAAATACTGAGGTAGATTACAAGTGTAGTAGTATCTACTGGCCTGCTGGGGTACTGCAGCCACTCAAAAGATGTACAAAGCTTGTTTCCTATTGCAGTAAACCTACAAGCAGTGACATGAATCCCTTAGACTTGGAAGCATGAGTGACCTGTAGGAAACATCTGGCTTTTGTACCTATGATGTGGCCCTCTGACAGTTAATAACAGCTGTCCTAAGTAAAGCCCCCTAGTAAGTCTAATATCATGGATGTCCTAGAAATAACTTGGAAGCCAAGGGCTGTTTTGTGACTCCTTTTCTCACTCGATACACTCTAGAAAAGCTTCTGCTATGTTCCACAATTGATAGGTCATTTCTACTCTTGTAGGTCTAAAGAGCACTGTGGAAGCAATCAACTGACTATACCTGGAAAAATGCCTGTCTGAAGGATGTGGCCTTCTGGAAAGAGATAATCAGGCTTTGCTTTCTATTCATTTTCTATTGTTGCGTGCCTCTGCTGGCATGAAATCTGGAGTTGTGTGACAAGCCAGGTCTTGCTGTTTCCCCTCCTTGACCCCAAAGTGATAGATGAGGAGCTTGACTGGGCTGGCTCTTGCACCTCTGACTGTGTGGTGCATTTGAGCAATACTCTTTCATAACAGATTAAATAGATTGTGCCATTGAGCTCTGTTTTCCCCCAACCGAACAATAAATTGTGACCTTTGTCTTTCTAGTTCAGAAAGATAGATCTCTGTAGTGCCCCTGCATTTTGAGTATAATGCCTGGCAATTATGAACTTGCTCTATTTGTGGCAGAGAACTGTTGGTGGTAGTAATGACAAATACTAGTACAGGAAAATGGTGCTTGCAGGAGGAGCAGAACAGGACTGCAGCAGTCAAAAGCTGTCCTAGGAACTGGCTTGGATTTTTGGAAGATGTGAGATCTATACCTTGCAGTGACTGCAGAGGACTAAGAAATGGGAAGGAAGGGTAGTCACTATACATTTCTTCCTAGTTTCATGCATAGAAACGTGTCATATCCCTCTTTGAAAGGTATGCTGGCTGGAGATGGGGGGACCTTCCAGTTCAGTGCTGTTGTAAAGGGAAGGTAGATAGTAAAACTGTGAAGATACCTGCAGATTCCTGCGCATAAACTGGAGTGGCACAGAGCAATGGGCACTCTGCTACTAGTTAGAACCCCAAATAAGAACTGTGATAAAAGTGCTGAAAAGACTCGTGCAGCTCTGCCATTCCCTACGGAGAAACAAGCAGCGTTGCAGCTTGGGTCAAGGCACCTGTGTTCTGCTATGTGTTCTCACTGCAGCCCTGCTGAGAGGTTTCCAGAAAGCAGATGTCTTTACACATGCTCTGTTAAAGTTAGGGAGATTGTGCTCTTCATGGTGGGAAGAAATTTAAAAAAGTCTTATGATAAAAATATAAAGCAGAGGGCTTCATATGAAGGAGATCTAGAGGAGATGAGTAAACCTTAGGTTTTCAATGACTCATTTTTGTTTCTTGGTTTGTGCTTAATTATCACTCTGCATTGCAAAAGTCTACACTGCGGAGTAAAATCTGAAGCACTTTAATGTTTTAGACTACCTTACTGTTGGTGAGATTCATTTTAATGAAGGGCGAGTACCCAAAGGCAAGTCTGTAGGAAAAGCATGCCCTAATAGGGCAGATCTGTTACTCTATGGCAAAGAGCTTTTGGTTACAGATACACTGTTTTAGTTCAGTGAGAGATGTTCTTGCTTAAATGGAACCTCTAGTTGTACATAGAGCTGTACTAATTATTTCTCCTTCTCCTTGTTTCTACTTACACCTTGAATGTTAGACAGATGAATTCTTTGATATGTACCAAAGAAAAATGATCTTTCTTTTTATACATTATTCAACTGTGTTGAGGACAGGTATTAATTCTTGTATGGCAAACTATTAAAACATTGTTACAATACATTAGTATTGAAACAGTGGGTCCTGTTCTAAATGGGAAAAGCACTGTAGGATCCAATTTGCTCTGTGTAGTCTTAGAGTTGGTGTTTTAACTGCCTGAGCTTCTCTGTTGGCTATGAAAAATATCTCACTCATGTTAATGATGATCTGCTGCTAATGAAAGATTTCTGGCCACCAAAAGAACTGTTACAGAGAAGGAGAACTACAGAGAACTACTTGTGTATTTCTGCTGGTGGTGGCAGCAAGCTTTTTAGTTGGTGGAACACCTACAGTGATAACTTTTTGGACTAGTTTTCAAGTTTCTAGTCATGTGCTAAGGTAATCTTCACTGCCATCAATGCAGAGCAGATGCTGTCTTGGCATCTTTCATTTCCAGATGGCCTGAAGCAATTGGTAAGATGACTGTAAACTTCATTTCAGTGGTATAGTAGCTCTGAAATATTAATACTGCTGTTTAAACATCTTAGATGTTCTTATCCTGCCATCTCAAACTAATTGCGACATTACTATGTCAAAAAAAAAAACCCCAAACAAACAAAACCCCATTTGTCTCCTGCTTGGCTGCTGACTCCCCAAGCTCTTCTGCGGCTGGCACATCTGACAGTGCAGTAAAGTGTTGCATAATAAACTTTATGCTCACATTAAAACTAAACATGGAAGCAATGCAGGTGAAACTGAAACTAATCACTGAAAGCTGCTGTGCTGTCACACTGCCTCTGTGAGACAGCCTGATGACTTCCTGTCAGAGCCCTCCAGCAGCTGCCATGAGGTCGCTGGTGCTGATTCAACATCCAGGGACTTGGTGGCACAGCAGACCTTATGTCAAGCTTGGTGTGCAGAGGTGGTAGTTCACTGCTTGTTCATCAAGTGAAGTTCTGGCAGAGAAGCAGATGTTATAGCTTGCAACTTGAACCATGAAACCTACTTTTTGTTGTGTTACAACTTTAACTACTGTCCTTGCATTGGTAGGACTTTAGGCTTCCTATGCTTGTTTATGAGAAACTCTTCCATTTTTGAAGTTTTTGCCCCAACACTGAAGGCTGCCATTGCTGTGGGTGCATCGCCTCTGCACTGGAGCTTTTCTGGGTAAGGTTTGAGGTCACTGTGAGATGCTTGCTTACAGGATGTGATGAATGTGGCATGTAATTGTCTCCCTCTTCTGACTGGCTCACTTGAGCAGTTAGCATTTGTGTTCAGCAGCTAACATGAGTCCCATGGAGCTTTCTCTGTGTGGTGTCTTTAATGTCTGTAGGTATGAGGAGGGAGTATTCTGGCACTGAAACCCTTCTGATGATGACCAAGAATGCAACTCTGCCCCTCCCCCCCCTTTTTTTTTTAAGCTTGTAAGTATTTGGTTTGGTTTGGTTTTTTTTGTAGGTGTTGTAGCTATAGGGGAGTAACAGCAGGAAAGCATGGCTAGGCATACCAGCGTGTAAAGCTTGCAATCAGGGCAGTGGAAACATTTGCTTACTATATGAAGGAGCTCTTCGTATGTGACCTCGTATAGTAGGCTAGTGACAGCTCTTCAGCCTAGGGATGAGACCTTACCTGGAAATCAGGCTTATGGCTCCTGGCTTGGATGTTTTTGTTTTGTTTTGTTTTTTTTCCTCCATATTGCAGTACCCTCCTGATACAACTTACCATCCTATAGGATGCTGCAGTGAAAGTGGACATAGTGTTAGTGATATTAATGAGCATTAAAGAAGAATGAATCATCTACGCATTTGGTGAGGAAAATATTGCCTTGTTTAGTGGCCTTGCCCACTCACAAATGCTATTCCTTATGGAACTGAGGAGACAAATATGGCTTTTATGCTTACCTGCAAGACTTGCTTTGAGGAAATGTGCTGAGTAAAAGGCCTACCTGCTGGAAGTGTAGTCCCTACAATGTGGGGAGGGATGACAGTGCAAGTGGATGCTTTGCCTTATTTATTCTAGTCTGTGTGAAGCTTCCAAGGTAGCCTAAGACAGGCCAGGGCCTGATGGGATGATGCTAAACTGCCAGTGGCAGCCTGCAGTAACAGCCTTGGTGGAAGGCTGTCCTGCCAGATGTTTCTAGTTTTGGATTCTCTGGGCCAGTTGTGTGCTTGTTTTCAGACCAGTGGCCTAGAAGCCCCCATAACCCTCCATAAGCACTGCCAGACTCTTCCCTGGCAGCCTTCCGGCTGTAGCCTGCTTGGGAGGACAAGCCTGCATGTTGGGTTTGTGCATTTTTGCCTCCCACTGGCTTGTGTATGAGCCAGCTGCTTTTGAGGGCCCACTGACAGGTGTTCTCATTTGGAGTGGCACGTAGCTATGCAGTGGGGAAGTGAGTGGTAGGTGTGAAATGAGAGCAAGCTTAGGTGCTTCCCCTCAAGGCCTGTGCCTAGAGATGGGAAAATAACACTGGTTTCTATAGGAACAGAGGCTGTATCATTAGAAGTTGGCTCAGGGCTTTGTCAAGTAAAGTCTGGCAGCAAAGCCTAGACAAGCTGCCCACCAGTGCTGCTGGCAGACTCTTCCATGCAGGTGGAGGAAGCCATACAGAAACTGGTGGGTGTAGACAGATAACTTTCTCTGCCATGGACACCCAGACTCCTTTCCTGGGCTGGAGCTGGAGTTCCTGAGGAGACTACTGCTTCTGGATGAAGAACGTGAATGGATATTAGGGACTGTAGTGACAGGACAAGGGGTAATGGGTTAAAACTTAAATATGAGAGGTTTAGATTGGATATGAGGAAGAAATTCTTTACTGTTAAGGTGGTGAGGCACTGGAATGGGTTGCCCAAGGAAGCTGTGAGTGCTCCATCCCTGGCAGTGTTCAAGGTTAGGTTGGACAATGCCTTGGGCAACATGGTGTAGTGTGAGACTTCCTTGCTCATAGCAGGGGGCTTGGCACTAGATGATCTTAAGGTCCTTTCCAACCCAAAGCATTCTATGATTCCATGATTCTATGATTTTACTAAGCTCAGGGAAGTGTAGACACTCATACTTCATTTTAAACAGTATTTCATAGGTCATTGAATCAAATGGATTCACCCTTACCTATTTAAATTAGATATTCTATTTCTCTTAGTTGGTGAAAGATTGCCAAATATTGTAAAATTTCTCACCTCCACACATATTTCAGAACAATTTTTGATTGCATAATGAAGAGGGTGCTTTTTTTTATGACCTTGTTCTATATAATGATAGTGCAATTGAACTTGAAATGAAAATGGATTGAGAGGAGAAAATTCAGTTAAACCTAAGTCAAATAAACACTTCCTGTGATTCCTATAATTTAAGTTCAAAATTAGTTTATGGAATCCAAAAAGCATTATTGAAACCTAAAAATAAGCCAGTTTCACCACAGTTTTATCGGTTACATTTTGAAAAAAAATGATGTCGACATAGAAAAATGTATAAAAGAAATAGAAATCTTTTTGTTTAGACAGAAAGCAACTTTTCAGGATATCTAACAGACGAGACATGCTGAGCAGATTAATCCGTATTATTTCTACAGTATTCCTTGCCCATCCAATTCCAGCCAAGATCTGAGGCAGGCTATAAATTAAATGTACTTTGCTTTTACCAGGGAATATTGTTATATAGGACCAACAGGATTAAAAGCATCTTAACCCTTCTAAGGTTTGCTTCGATATTTGTTTCTTTACTTCAGACATTCAGTCAATATATGAATTAGAAGATGGGATCCAGGAGACCGGCAAGATACAGTCAATGCAACATTAATCTGTAGGCTTACACACCCTTTTGGAAAGCTGTGCAGACCCTTTATTGTTGAAGAGGCAATGAAAAAGTCGAAGTCAAGGTCTGCAGTGGAATAAGAAACTGAATGCTGGTTTGAGGGTATGGGCATATATGGGGGGTTGAATTCAGACTTACTTTAGGCCCTTTGTGTGCAGAACAGATTTGGCATTTTGAGAGTTGTGGAGAGTAAACAATGCTAAGTGTTTCATAGTAAGAATGGGAAGTTAAAATTCAGAAACTAAAAGGCAAACACATAAAAAGTGCATTCATTAAAACCAAACATTCTAATCAGTTTGGAAATAAGATCAAAAGAGATTGCTGATTCTTGAATTCCTGGTTTGGAAATATAGTCTGGTTTAGGTCTTTTTTTTTCCAAATTATTCAGTAGGATTTTCATGATGATACTCAGTGAATTTCTTCCATGTTCATATGTGAGCTACTGAACAGCAGAACAACCAGTTGATAAGACTCTCAGCTGTAATGAAACTCTCAGTTACAATGGGAACATGACTGTGTTATCCACACTGTTATGAATAAACAGCTTTCTCAGTACGGAAACCAGCAAAATAAGCACAAAGTTTAATTTCTCTGTTTAAAATACTTTGTTTTCTAATAATAAGTTTCAGACCAAATTTGAGATCTGCTAAGGTCAATGGGAAAGCTCTCAGCAGTTAGGGTAAGCTCTTGATCAATTTTACATGCCTTTTTTTTTTTTTTTCTGAAAGAAAAATTTTCTTTAAAATGAATTCACTGATAATACTGGGTACCCTACACCTGGTGATTTACTGAAAGCTGTGTTGGTTTTTTTTTTTCCCCCACTGCAGCTTTTTTTCTCCATTCTGCAACTGCAGCCAGTTGTGGTTTAACCCTATTCTATTCTAAAATTTTAAGATTTAGCTAAACTTTTGTTGCCAAAACAAGTCTTTCATACTTTAATGTATGGTTATTTGATCAAACTGGATGTGTTTAATTTTAATCAGCAATGCCAACATGTCAGGAAAAATTAGCTCAGTCCAACTGGCTTTCAAAACTGACATTGATCCATAAGTTCATTGTTGGGTTGACACAAAATTCATGAAGTCAACAGCAGCTATGGCAGACCTGCGTGCATAGTGATGGTATCAACAGTTCCATAGTGTGCAGTCTGTTCCAATTTTACTGCAACTACCTTTTCCTACGTCTGAGCCTCAGATATCTGTAAAAACCACAAATGTACATTATAGCCTATTTGGATAATCATAATTTTAACAAACTCATCAAGAATACCAAATTACACATGTTCTTATCCATCTTAGATTTAGAGAAAATAGTTATGGTATGATTGTGATGTTTGTGTTTAGTTTTCACTTTGCTTTTTGTTTGGGTTTGTAAATTTTGAAGAAAGTTCTTTTTTCAGTTCCCCCAAGTTCAGTCAAATTAGGAATGCTAGTTCTAGTACAAATCACAAAGTTTTGGTATTGATTTCACAGACACATCAAACAAGATTTTGAAAAGTGAAACCTATTAGGAAACTTAATCATTTGTAGTAAAATTATGTTAGCTACCACTTGGCAAGATTGCTTTAGAACTAAGGCTTTGAAGCCTGTCACAGGTCTTAAAAATAAAATTGCTTGAGAGTTGAGGAGAACTGTATTAAAATGCAAATTTCCAGCTGTTAATATTTCTTCAAAACCCAATAATCCCTCAAGGCCACCAGTATGTCAAAAACTTAATGGAAAAATATCCCTTAGGCAGAGTGGCCTTTCTAAGTTGACTTTTGATTAAACTTAAAATATTACACAGCAAAAAACTTAAAATCAAAAAGAGGATATAAATGTACTACTAGTCTAAAATGTCATAGAGAATGAAGTTGGAGGGGCAAAATTAAGGTCACTAATTTTTAAGTAATTTTATACCCTTTTTGAGGATTAGGCAAGGAAATAATTTCTAATATAAGGTATACCCTACAGCATACACCTACAAATGGGCCTTGGAGAACTGAAACTAATACTTTCTCAAAGTAATACAGATGTAAACATAAACTTGGGATACAGTTGGCATGTTTAACTCAGCAGTCAATGTCTCCACTGCCAAACACTTTTGCTTCTGTTGTATGAAATCTGGAACTTGAGGCTCAAAATTAACAAGTGAGAATAAAACAGATCTTAATTTCTTTGGCTACTTAATTCCAGGACTCCGTGTGTCTCTGTCAAACATAGGAGTCAAATTTCCTTCAAAAAAGAATGACTGAATAAAACATCTAAACCTGTTCCCACAGAAAGGAGTGACAAAACATTCATTTAATGAGGACTGAGAACTCAGTTTGCTTAAATTGCCATACACCATGACTGAGTACATCAAAATTTTGAGGAAATTAAATTTTCATTTAAACATCAAATCAGCTGCAGAACCAATAGCTGTTAGCATCTTGAATTGCCTAATTAATATGAATTGTCCTATAAAACAGATTTGTGGAAAAGAAATTATGAAATGGATCTCTACTGATTAGCATATTCTGTGATATTTCTGTTGCTGCAGTATCCCCTTTTACAATGAAAACTTTATATCAGCCAGGTAAAATCATGACAGATCCACACTATTTGTAGTTTTAATGAGTAAAAACAATTTTTAGTTGCAAGCAAAGGCAATTCCAGGTGCCTGAAGTGTAATCCAGTCCCAGTTCATCTCTAATGTACTGCACATTTATTTTTGAATAGGAATTATACAACTGTTTTGGTCAGATAAGAAAATCTCAAGTGATCATGAGAAAACAGCAGCTGGATTCTCAGCTAGTGTGAAGCAGAGCAGTGCTACTGATGTATCTTGAAGATATGACATCAGTTAAGGACATGTCATTGCATTTGATCTTCAGAAGGTGTGGTATGATGTTCTTAATCTGCAATATAATTCTAAAGAACATGTTTTCAGTACTAAAGCTATATAACTGTCCTTCAAAATATAATAATCTGAACAGCTTCATTTTAACTTTCGAGGCTTCAGTCACCAATGCATTACTCTAGTGAACGTGAACCATCTAAAAGCAATTAAATTACCCCGGAAAAAAAAAGAAAAAGAAAAAAAAAACCCAAAACCAAACCAAAAACCATGAAGCAGGAGCACTATCAGGCCTCTGTTTTTAAATAGGAGTGGTAAAATCCATACTTTGTACAGATAGAGGAAAATGGCAAACAGTCTTTTCTTCTACAAAGTAATCTTAAAAATTCTTCAAAAGAAAATTAAAGCTAATGGTGATGTTTTACCTTAAATTTTAAAAGCAAAGGGTTTGCTTCAGCTCTAAAAAATCTAGATTCTGTCAACACACTTCAGAACCACAGGACTCAGTCATAGATACACCCAGGTGTAATCTGAGTTTCACAGAAATTTAGGAAGAGCTTCCTCTGACAGTTTAGCTTCTGGATTTCAGGTGTTGCTTATTAAAAAATTCTGGCAGATTCCAGGTTTAAAAGGAGATGTTAAAACCTAAGCAGGACATACTGCAATTTACATGCCCAACTCCAGTCTCTATGTATATCTGCATATTCAAAACTAGAGCTCCCTAAAATACTCAATGGAGGTAAGAAGAGAATGAAGAAGTTATAACACGAAGTGTGCAAAAAGGTGGAAGGACTTAAGCACTTATTGTTAGGAAAGGGCTCCAGGGTATATGTATCAAATCAGTAGGGACTGATTGGAGACTGACTGACTGGAGTAGCTCTTAGCAATCCTGATCCATAATCTCCCTGAACTGTTAACAGAGCTACCCTGAACTGCATATTCCTCTCAACTAACTCTTGGTAACCAAGAGCACTAACTGCCTTAGATCTCATCTGAAAGTGTCTGACCATCTTCCCGTATAACCTAAGCTCCTGACATAGAATTCTGGATTTTAAACTCAGTTTGAAGAATACAATGCGTTTTCTGTCAGTAGCTAATAATTTAATCTAGTTACCTTGAAAGACACTTCAAAAAAAGCCCCATGCTTTCGAAACACCAAGGATTTATTTTCTGGTGAGCACCTAGAGACAATAAAGTAGAATCAGACAAGGACAATTGTAGTTTGCAAGGTGCCAAGTTCTTTTCTGTAAAAAGACAATGAAGTCTAAAGAAACAAGAAATTATATTTCAATTTTCTGATGTCCTTTTAAAAACTGTTTCTTCAGTCACAAAGAGGTCATTTACTGGGTGTTGAGGACACTACAATAAAGACAATGACCAGTCTTGATTATAACCAATGATCAAATTCAAGTCTTAGCTATGATCAGTGATCAAAATGTACTTGCTGACATAGTGTGTCACAGCAGCATTTCTCAGACCATCAAAATAGCTATACAAAAAGCTTAGAGGATGAATAGTAGCACTTCTGCTTTTTCAGTTTGGTAAGTCTATGCTTAAGATAGAAAATGAAAACAAAATAAAATTAGAATGACAACAAACAGATCACTTACAGTTTTTAGTGTGAACAACTTTAAATGAATAATATTTCAAGTGTATTTTAACCTAATTCCCTGAATTTTCTTTCAAATTAATTTTACCAATTCATGCTGAAGACTTAGCTGCGTTTCCAGCCAAAGTACATATCATCAAAACCATATATTCATATTATTATCCCAGCCTTTCATGGTATTTAACATTGCTTTGTTATAAACTCAATTTTGGGTATTTGTGAGTCAGACTTAGCAGCAATAAGTAGTTATGAGCATTGTGAAGCTAAAGATGGAACCGACTGTGTTCTGTATTAAATTCAGGGAGCTTTATATTCCTTTCTTTCCCTAATTTCAGGGAATAAGGAAAGAATAAAATGCTGTCATGCTTTCACTCACTTAACAATTTTTTAGGCCGCCTTATTAACAGTTTAAGATTGTTAACATAGGTTCATGAACAGATGATCTGTGTCGTAGGATTGCGGATTTGTTTCACCATCACACTCATTTTGCCTTTGTTTATCTGGGAGGAAGTTCTGAACAATCTTTTTAAAGTGAGAGGTGTTGCCCTTTTATTTAGTCTATTTTCTGGTATTTCTTTTTATTTTCCCCAGAGCCCATAGGGAGTTGAATTTCTGTTTTAAATATTATTATTCTGTTCTCTAAATAGAGGTGTTTTTTTAAAAAATCTAATTATTCCTAAGGGGGGGGGGGGGTGTTATAAATTTAAATAGATAATTGCGAAGTCATCCTTTTTTCTTGTTTATCTTTAATCTTTGAAAGATGGATTTTTTTCTGTTTTTTTAGATTGGCAAGGAAGTCGCTTGAGTGTTGCCTGATTCCTAATTAATTCCCCAAATGATAGTGTTGTTTGGGGTTCTTTCATACGTATATGTATGTTTAAATGGATTTTTACTTTGTTATCAAATTATAGAATTGGATGGCCTTATTATATTTCAGGGGGGTTTTATGGGTTTTATATTCACACAGCAATGGAATCAGGGAAGCATTGTGCAATGGTTTACATTTAGGCATATGTTATTTTTAACTACAAATTTCAGAAGAGCCTTATCTTAAATAGTTGAGAAACAATTAAAGTTTCCATCAGAGAAAGAACATGAATAAGTTAAAAGTAATGAGTTTCTGTAAAACATATCCTAACAATCAGTGTTGTCTAAAATTTAAATCCTTGGCATTCTTGTAAAAATTGCTTGAGCTAAGAATTTTATTATGTTATAAAATGAGGTTTTATCATCAAAGAAAGACAAAAGTAAGAAAAAAAAATCCTGGCAACTGAGTTGGATTTAGTATCCCATAATAGTACCTATTCTGAATATCCTCCTTCAATTACTCAAAGTAATGTTTTTTTTCTTGTTTATTTTATTGAGTCACTTTCATTTTGTTGGTATGCTTATCTACCTTAAAAGATTAATTATTTTCTTTGGTATGAGCTTATGATTTGTTGTCTTTTGACCAAAGTGATAAGCATGTTTATGACCTGTCATCAACTATGGCGGTTTGGCTTAGGCCAGATGCCAGATATCAACCCAGCTACTCTCTCATTGCCCCTCCTATCACAGGCCCTCTGCTGGGGGAGAAAAAAAGATGAAATAAGCTTGCAGGTTGGGATAAAAACAGCGATATCACTTACTGTCTCAGGGAAAACAGACTTGACTTTGGTAAAACTAATTCAATTTGTTAACAATTGAAACAGACTTGGATGTTGGGGAATACAAACAAAAGTAAAAATTCTCCTTCCTTCCACCCTTCCATCCCTCTTTATTCCCAGGCTCAACGTCACTCCTTCGTTCCTGACCTCTCTATTCCTTCCTGCTCCAAGCAGCACAGGGGGCTGAGGAAGGACTGGGATGTGGAGGGTTTTGTGTTA
>JBCJKH010061545.1:0-15094 GCA_039877255.1 Loriculus beryllinus
AACTTGTTAGGTTAAAATACAACTGAGAATACAGTTCTGTTTGAAATTTTAATCTCCGACTTGACTGCAAAATTAAAGATTATATAGCATGTAGAAAATAATGTTATGCACATAAAAGTAATGAATTCAAAGCTAATTAAAGTCTTGCTTTATATTCCAAAAACAAAGTGAATTTTGTACATATTCCTACAAAATCAAGAAGCAGGAATTCAACCATGATTTATAAACAAGATAAACTCTACAGAATTGTATTTTTACCATATGTGTTCATGATAGTCCACATTTACACTGATATACAAAAAAAACCCAACAAAAAAAACCCAGTGACATTAAAAAACAAAACTCCCCAAACACAAAAAAATGCATTAAACCCCCAAAGAATACAGTTCTTCAAAACAGATCTCTGGGTCATCAGGAAATAAATCAGATGAACTGTTACACTATGATGTAGCTGGAAAGCTACACAGCAAATTATGAAAAAGTATTGCAATATACTGACTTATTTCTGTTTATAAAAAATGCAGGTGTGACAACATTATTTGCAACAAATTCTATATATATAGCTTTAAAATGGAAAAGTCTGACCATCCTAGCAATATAATGTGCATGTATGTACAGAAATACATACATAAAAAAAGCACAAAAAGTCTTGTTTACCCATCACTTACTTTTTCATGAGCTCTGCAATTCTTTGGCATTCTTCCTTATCATAAAACCAAATCCCATATATGGACACTGTAAATGCACATCAAACAGAAACTATGAGCATCTTCTCAAACAGCAATTCTACCTGGTAGACATTTAAAAGTGACCTGTAAAGGAATTTTTAAATTTATTTATGCTTTCCCCATCTATAAACATGAGACCTCAGATCCTCCAAATTCAAAAAAAGATCTAGGGCATATCTAAGGATGCAAATTACAGGCTCTTGAACCTTCAGTTAAGGCAGAGGTATTTGATCCTTTTCTTCAGAACACTAAACTTGAGGTTTTTTCTTTTGAAACCTTTTGTTCTCTCATTTTTTTCAGTTGTCATACCCTATCTATTAGATTTCAGTGGCTAGTATACTGCAGGTAGTGTTGCACCACAGTTAAGCAAACAAGATCTGATTTAGTTTTCAACAATGTTAAGATCTTGCATACCATCAAAGTTGTTACAGTATGAACTCCCTGTAAATTTCCTGTAATGTTGCTCATTATTTTCACCAGCAGAGAAGTAATTATCTGTAGCCAACCCCAGTACAGAAAATCTATATCTAAGATCAGACCTCCACTAAAGTAAGTGCCTGCAGCTTTGCCCAGCCATGACAGATTTAAATTTACTAGTAGTTCAAGATTCTCAGACGTACACACTGCTAATGAAACCATCATTATGGTAACAGCCATGACGGAACTGCAGTTAGTGCAGGTTCCACAATCATCATAAAGAGGGAGCTTTTTTCCACTCTCAACCATGTTACATAGCTCTGGTAAGATAGCCTGGGAATAAATCTACAACACAATCTCAAAACAACCCATCCACATTTGTCAGGGTAACAGTCCTAATTTTAACCTCAGGCACAAATCTGCTGTGTGAAGAGGAAGGGATAAACACTTAAAAGGTTAACATGGATTTTCCCGTATCACCTTATCTAACATGCATGTTCCCTTTACATGACATGGTAGCTAACACATAGCTGCCACATTTCTTTCCCCTTTCCCTTCCTACCGTGCTGCAGGCAAGAGTTTTACCTTCACCTGACTCAGAATTGTCAATTACTAATATGTCTTAAGATCTAGCCCCTACTATGTTTGATGTTAAAGGGGCATAAGCACCTGCTTAAAAACAATTGCTGCACTGACTCTGATCACATAGTATTTCCTTATATTAGCAGAATCCAAAAGCAATCACTTCTTCAATTCCACAGAACCAAAACTGTGGCATATGAAGTATAAGTTTGCTTTGTTGATGTTTGGAAAGAAAACAAACGTACAGCTGCTTGTAAGACACAAATGTAATACTTATCGCCATTCCCCCTCAAATTTTCAGCTGTGTTATCTTCTATATAGCTAAAAATGGTTCAGCTATTTAATACAGCATACTGGTGAAAAGCCTAAAAAATCCACAAACCAACAGCTATCCTGCAGACATATAAAAAATAACTTCTAAAATACATACAGTCCTTTTATGATTAACTTTTGAGAAGCATGATGATTTCTATTATTGACCTAAAAGAAAGCAAGCAACATAATATGCAACAGTGATTCTATAAATGCGCAACATAAAGAGCTGATCTGAACTGCAGAGCATCAGTTTTATACTAAAACATGCATTTATATTAGACATTAATATTCTAGCACATTCCAGTAAGCATCCAATAATGAACTGCAAACCTGCACAGAAGCATATAAACAATTCACAAGGTTCCAAAGCACCAACCTATTATGCAAAACTACACATCTTTGTGATGGAACATATTTGAAAACTGTAACTCTGTAGTCTTCAATGCAACAACACAGCAAGCAGACTGAAAAGCCCAGACAAGTCAAATTTGTTTTAATCAAGGTTCTTTTTCGTTATAAAAGAATGTCCAGTGCAGAAAAATATCAATGAAAGTTTGGCCATCTGCTCCATCTTCTCCTTTTAATGGCTGTCACAGCTGGTGGCACTGCCAATGCAAGATGTGTTGAACAGCTTCACTTTTTGGCCAATTGATCAAACATGTCACAGACTATTTATGAATACCTAATAAATTTGAAAATTGACAGTCCTATGAAAATAACTGCAGTACTTCTGGCCATTAGAAGCTGAATCAACAGCAGGAGCAAGCTAGTTCACCTCAACCCAGTGACAAACACAAGTAAACTGTCTGATCACCATTGTAAAACACCATTTCAGCTTTTACAGCATTACAGATAATATTTTGAAATACAATTCAAACAAATGCACACCCATTTCAGATCATGGAACAAGGACACTAATTACTGCTTGTCCCACCAGACCACCACTCAACAATACACCAAAGCTTCTTATCTGAAGCTTCAAGTCATGATACTGCAGATCGAGAGATTTAGCCTAGATGCTAACTGAGCTTCAAGCCATCAATCCACTCTTGCTTTCTCATCTCAGTTAAATGGTACTTTCAACCAGCCTAGGAAGTGCAGCTAAAAGCAAACTAAGACCAAAACCCAATATCCTCTGCACTTATAGCTCACCCACTCAGTAATGAAATCTGTCAGAAGTGGACAATCCTCTTCTTCCTTCCACACTTCTCTCATCTATCCAGAACAGATGAACGCTTCTAAATACACTGAGAAATAATCACAATGTACCCCAAGCTCCTTCAATGCATTGGAATACAAGGTACCAGTGAGAAGGCAGTAACTTGATGGAAATTTGAAATAACCAGGTATCCAAAGTACACTAACATATGTTTTCATGTTGGATGCTTATCACCTCAAGAACTATGGCATAAATTCACACTACAGTAGTATATTCTGCTATAATCTACATTTAAGGAAATAAAATTGTAAATAGTAGTAGTAAAATGGGGAAGTAGTAGTAGCAAAAATGGGTATTAATGGCCATAGTCTTGATTAATGATGAACACAAAATGGCAAACAAAAAAAAAAAAAAAAAAGGTATGACAAAACATAAGACCCTAGAACCTAAAATGACTATAAACTGTAACTAGCAAGCTAGGAACCTGGCATGCTCTCCACTAATGAAAACTACACAGACCTAACAGTACAAATTTCACTACAAGATTTCATCAGCATGAAAACACTGCATGTCTTATCACAATTAAATCCAAACAGATCACTTTTATCAGCCTTCCATCTCTATCAGACTGTTTGACAAAAAGGAAATCCTGATCAAAGTATCATCTGTAGGGTGGTAATCTCACTAAAATGTTCACATGTTAAAAATGAATCATGATTTAGCGGAGGCACAACCGATTCACTCCACAGCAGATGCACAAAGCAAGTACTTCTGCTGCTGCACAAAAGAGGAAATACTAAGTCACTTTTAGGCCCAGCTTTAGCTATACAGTATTCAAGAAGAGATTATTGTAAAAAAAAAATTAAAAAAAAAATTAAAAAAAAAAAAACAGAAGGAAAAACAAATCAAAGTCAAGTATCTTCTGCTAACCAACTGAGCCAGTTACATAAAAAGCAGCTAACGAAAGCCCAATAAGGAAAGCTACATTTATACTGAGAAGATGGTACACAACTATTCATACACTTTCAATAGCTCCAATGTCATTTACTAAATGAAACAAGATTCAGTAATGAATCAATCACATTTAAAAAAAAAAAAAAAGGCACCAAAGTTATGTTGTTAACAAGATTACAGAAAACTACAAGGATATAATGCAGCTATCAAATCAACAAGAGACAATTAATATTGAATGGGAATAAGCTAAATAAATTACTTAAGTAATCTAATATTAAGGGATATCAGTCTTTAGAATGTTAAGAATTTGAAAAAGGTCTGGTACTCATAAATAAAAAAAGAAAAATTAACAAAATATGTGAAGCTCCTCTAATATAGCTCAGTGATTGAATTTAAGGAAGTACACTATTTAAGTTTTAAATCATGACTTCAGAGCCAATTCTACAGCTTCTGCCTTACAATTTTCATTTTTTTGGCTACAGATTTCTCCTGTCCTCACAAACACTAGAGCACTCGATACTATTTATAAGCAGAAGCTGACAGCTGCTATCTATCAGAATTATAGATGACAATTTCTAACCTCTCAAAATCTGAAACTTTTATTTATTATGGTGATGAAGAATTCATCAACTTTCATAATTCACATTAAGTATCCTGTTAAAAAGGAAGGCATTTCTCTAGGATTATTTATTTTAATCCTCATTTGTCTAGCTTCAACTTCCAGCTATTAGATTTTTGTCTTCTGGATAGACATTTCCATTACCAAAGTCTTTCCGTTATCAAATTACCTGTAGCACATTATTTTAAAGCTATTGCTCCACAGACTGCCTACAGTATTTAACCATGGTAAAAATAAATGCAGCAATATCGTAACTACTGTCTAGAGACTCTCTGTACCTAGATACTGTTTTATACTCACTGGTATTAAAAATAAACAAATAAATAAAATTATTCTTTAATTTTAATGTTTTATTCTTGACATCAAGCTTCTTAAGGAACTTTATCCCTTATGTGTGGCCTAGACTCCTGCTCCTGAATATGTATATCCACACATGGCTATATTAAACAGCAGTTCCTCTACATCTTCCGAGGCAGCCAGAAACCTTTATGTTGGTCATTTTTCTCTCTGCTGTAATGTTTGACTATTCAGCAAACTATCAATGCTCTCATTTCTTTTCCTAGCACTTCTAGAATATTACAGCTTCCAGTTTGCAGGACCTACTGAAAAAAGAACCAAAATAGGTTATATTCACAATGATAATTTTTCATCTACAAGTTCTTAACTTAAAACATTAATTCAAACATGCCACGTTGATTTTGTGCTCTTCTGCTCCAGTGCAGATGTAATCCCTTTGTCCCTGATACCATCTTTACAATTACAATATAGGCGTATGATGTTCCTTCCCCTTTGCTCAGCTCCAGTAGTAAAGGAGACTTGCCTGTTGATGGTTTACGTCCTGCTCCACAGTGTAAAACAAGAGAGGACTACAACAAAGGAAAGACAATATCAAAACCCTGCAGCTAAGGCAGCTGCACACTATATTGGCAAGCTGAATTCCATCTCTGACACTGCCTCAGAGAGATAATGCAATGATAAATAAGTTTTGAAATGTCATCTTAAGTGGCTGTCACTGACTGCGTATGCTAAGTTTCCTAGTTTTAGATTTGAGGCCCTAAACCTCGGTCTAAGATTTGAATGCATAACCTGCAAAAACACCAGCTACTTATATTCACAACTGAAGTCCATATGAAGTGGGTTTGAACATATGAATGATGTTGGAAAAATCAGGTCTGAGTAATTAATGTCAGACGTCCTACATTTAATTGATCTCTGCAATTGTAACTACTCTGCCCTAGGATCCCAATTTGTAAAATGGGAAGAATAATACTTCTACACTGAGCAAGGTACAACAGTTCAGCTTATTCATCATTTATCAGTTATTATACTGATGAGTATTACAGAAAACAGCAAGAAAAAAAACAATTAACAGTTCTGTCCCTAGCACAGAACTTCAGTGGCATATAACAAAGCAACAGTCCCACATATCAGTAGTGATGGAAAAACAGACATGCTGAGTAGCTGCTCTTTACAAGAATGCCATTCAGACTATTTGATAACTGAAGCAAAGCCCTTATTCAAAAGAAGATGATAACATAATTTAAAATCTCGTAAGCAAAAAAGAGAGACTGCACAAGCAGCCTTGATTTTGGATTTTGCTAGTCAGGAGTCTTATTTTAGTTCTTTACAGCCTTAAAACTTCTTTCAAACACAACATTTTGCTTAGCTATTAAGATATTTAAAAACAAACCACTAGAAGAATACTGTATTTCCTATTATGCTGCCATATTGATTGTGATGTGGCTCATCAACAGTACGGGAACTTTTAGGTCTCTTGCTTCTCTACATTGTGTAAAGCAGTACAATATAAATTATATATGAAACTAATTTGTTTTTAAATAATGGAAATTCAGCTTAGATATATCCTGTTATTTCTAGAAGTTCTCAAAGAGGAACCAATTTTTTATGACGTCCCAGGCAATAAAATGCAAAGAAACTGAAGCAAGGCAAGAGTTTTTAAAACAACAAAAAGCTGTATCTTGATATAAGCTTAACTTAAATTCCTAAAAAGTTGCTGAAAAAAACCCAACAATTTAAATAATCAAACATTCAGTTCTTTCATTCGAAAGTTGACAAGGCTTCTGACCTACTTACTTGGGGAACTTTTAATATAGACAGGAAAAAGGATAACTTTGTATTTCCATTATTTCAAATGTTTAAAACATTACATGTGACAAACCATTCTATGATTCTATGATCAATCAGGAAAGAAAGCCAGCTATTAAAGGGAAAAGAATACTTTGCATCTTAATGCAAACTGATGATCACACATGGAGAGTGAAAAAAGCTGGTTTTCAGCTTGACCAGTCAAATTTAAGTGAGGAAGGTACTATCCAAGCAGTTTCCTTAAAAAAAATAAAAAACAAATACCAAAATAACACGAAAATGTACAATAACAAAACCCCCAACAAAATGCTAAAGCCCCTCAAAACTCCTTTCCCCCAAAGCATATGGTTTGACAGTGTGCAATGACTGGCAACACTTCCAAAAGTCAAGAGAAAGTTCCCTGCCACCATCTCTTTAATTGTGCCTGGAACTATGCCCTAAAAATCACCACAAGAAACAATTTTTTTGTTACTAGGATGGACCTTGAAATACCCCTGCAATCTTCTACCAGTCATGACAGCTGTGTTACAGACTTCCAGGTAGACTCAGCAAATATTTGATTTCATGAGGCAAAAAAACGGACAACTTAAGAGATGGCGGATTGTTACTAAATCATGTCTGCGGCTCTACTGTGTCTGACTTCAGGCAGATTTTTAATCAAAATTTATCAGAAATTCTTCATGAAAAAATGTCAATTCTGTAGTAGAAATAAACAAGATTCCCTCACTGGAATGCCCCTTAAAGAGCCTCAAAGCTAACATTATGTCAGTACTGTAGGGAACTTTAAAGCCCATTGATTCATTTATTTCCATAAAGCTCAGCAGATGTAAGAGTCCATCAGCAGGTTCTTTAGTTTTTGGAAAAGAGCCCAAAGGCAAACTGAATTTTCCAGATTTCCTTTTAAAATTGCATTCTGTTGATGCGACAAGAAATTTTTAGTCACGACACAGGAATAGCATCTATGTTATGATCCATCTGGCTTTTAGTGCATTTATTTTCCCCCCGCCCACCACTGGTTTTCCAGTCACATCGCCTGACGTTGCATCATCAGTTCCAAATAATTTTTAAACCATGATGATGCATAACACTGAAATTAAGGCAGGAAGTCTGCAGATGCTAGACTATCAATTTCTAAAATAACAAGTTGTTCTTAATAAATCCTTTAATGTTATTATTTCTAAGTTGTTCTTAAATAACAAGTGGTTCTCATTACTATTTCACAATAGACTTCTGAAATGTCCACGTCAGACTGGAGCTCCACTGCCTTTTACAACGGAAATGATTAAACAGTCTCACCCAAGGAGGGTAAAAGCCAAGTGAAGAGGTATTAAGAAAAACAAATGGTGGGTGACAGAAAAATATATAAAAGAATGATAGACAATGACATTAGAAAGGTAAGCGAAGAAGTCTGCAGTAAGGCTACAAATCAAATCCAAATATCCTGAGTCAACATTAGCATTCTTCCCATGAAAGAAATTCTATCAGAGAATGGCTCAGTGGAAAAGACACACAACTCTTGAACATCTGAAACTATCATCTGTGTTAGCTTACTCTATATTCTTTGCTAACATTCTACAGCAAACCATAAAACATATATTCAATGCACTGAAATGAAGCCAGGCCCTGATTTACAGGAATCGTAGAACATATTACAAAAATGCCATTACACAAATATGGCTCAATATATATTCCTAACTTCTGTTAGCAGAAAAGCTTATATTAGCTTAACACTATCACCAGTGGAAGAGGTTAAACCAGAAACCACAATCCCTGCTTGATTCTGCACATCACATTGTACCAACTAGCTAAAACCCCCCAGTCAAGAAGGGGATAACACTGCCTTTCCAACCTAGCAGCAAAAAAAGTTTGCTTTTATTTGAAAGAATAGAAAGGAGATCTGCCTTCACCTTCTCAATTTCCAGCTCTTTTATTTCCATTCTGCCTTCCACTAGGTTAAGAAAAGCAGCAGCTTCTGTTATGTTTCTGGAGACTTCTGTTACAGTTTTTGGAGTATCTGGGCTTTTGCACCTGTAAGGATAAAATCTGCTCTACTATATGTGACATACATGGTTAGTAAAGGACTCATCAGATTTGAACATCATGGTTTTCATATATAATTTAGTCAAATCTAAGAATATCTTCCCAATGATTTTTAAAATGCATCTCTGAGATACCCAGCAAAGGTCCACGTACATCTCTAATTCCAGAGCTGTAATCAAGTTCAAATTATTTTTCAAACTCTACTGATTTTTCAGTAAAATGGATGTCCTGACTTCAGCTGGGATATTTAATTTTCTTCCTAGTAACTGGTACAGTGCTGTGTTTTGCCTTTAGTCTGAGAACAATGCTGATAAGACACCAATGTTTTAGTTGTTGCTAAGTAGTGCTTGCCCTAAGTCAAGGACTTCCAGTTTCCCATGTTCTGCCAGCAAGGAGGGGCACAAGAACCTGGGGTAGGACAGCACAGCCAGAACAGTTAACCTGAACTAGCCAAAGGGATACTCCATATCACATCACATCATGCCCAGTATATAAATTGCAAGGAGTTGGCTGAGACGGACTGACCACTGCCTGAGGATGGGCTGGGTCATGAGTCGTGAGCAATTGTACTATAGTAGTATTAGTATTACATCGTACTTTAATAATTAAACTGTTCTTGTCTCAACCCACAGGTATCTCCATTTTCCCAGTTCTCCCTCCTATCCCACTGGTGAGTGGGTAGGAGAGTGAGTGAGTGGCGGCATGGTACTTAGTTGATAGCTGGGGTTAAACCATGACAATAGAAAAGAAGGAAAAAAAAAAAAAAAAAGGAAGAGTATCTAAACCTCAAATAGGTATTTAATAGCATGATACTTTTTATTTATTCCTGAAACCTGTTTTTTTTACAATAATCACCCTGAAGACCTGTCATCCCAAATGGTTTAATTCCCACAAAATTATGAATGACTTCAAAGAGGGCTTCAAAAAGGAAAATAAGCAACTTTATAGATGATGTTTCTAATTCTGACTGTTGTGATCTCATCTCTTATTTCTTCACTGCATACCTTCAGATCCTAAGTAATGGAAATATGTTTGCAAATCTGGACTGAGCTCTTAAAAGTCTAAGCCATCTGTATATATATACACTTGTTCTTGTAACAAGTAAGAGCTAAGTAATACAATAAGATTAACAGAATTTAAGAAATCAACTTAGTATTTTTCCACTTGTACACTCTGTACACGCCATCATTTGAGAGGCAGGCAATTGCTTAATTTTCCCTAAACCATCTCTATGTCTGAAATTGCTAGAAAAAGAATAAAAATATCCACATAGAAATAGGCGAAGTCAACTATTCCTCCTGAGATTTCAAATGTTTAATTTCATATTTACAGCATATCTGATGTTTTGCTTTTACTGATTTGCCACAGCCTGTCAACATGTCAAAGACAACACATTAAAAAGTTCTTCTCTACTACTGTGGAGCCTTTCCTTCTATTATAGTCAGCTGTTACAGTGCCTTCAACACCACCTGCTTATCTGTAGAGCTGCCTTTTGAAATTCTGATGTACAATTTTTAATGATACAATACAAATTCACATGCACAGAGGTGACTTCCACTGTTCCCACATAATGACAGGCAAACAGTAATAGGTTTACTCCAGTTGTGGGTAGGTTCATCCTGCGCTCACAAGCTAAATCTCAGCAGCTGGCTACACCTTGGACCCTTTATCATTCACATATGGCGACTGCATTTTCACATACTTGAAAACTGAAGGGTCATTATATTTAATCTTAAAACATATTCTATACAATTTTATGAATACTTTATGACCCACATTTTTCCTAAAGTTTCAACTTAGTAATTTCTTTCATCATGATACAAATAAAACCTCTTTGAGCTACCTTAATGCTTTTTTCTTTTGATTGCTATAATTATTTTTTAACATGTTTGCATGTATCTTAAAATTTTATCTTAACTACTGGAATTAGTCTTCAGATTACCACAAACATCAGCATCTTACTGACTTTTCTGCCTTCTTGTAAACCAGACATTCCATGAGAGTATATGTATAGAAGGAAAAAAAGAACATATTCCTGCGATCAAGTCTGTCACCAAGAAAATGCAATTTAAGTGCAAGAATTTCCTTGTTTTAAACCTGTAACTCAACAGAAAAAAAACCCCACATTTACCAAACTCATTTTATATTAGCTGCTAGATATTTTATAATAGCAGCACTGGGAGATACCTCACAATTCTGAATCCCTGAAAATAGAATAGAGATACATGTAAATTAAATAAAAATTTAAATTTTGCATTGGGTCATTTTTGTTACAGTAACTGTATTATTTTAATACAAAAAGTAAAAGTGCATATTTCATTTTGCTTCAGAAGTCAGCAGTACTTTACTAGTTCATGCAAAATCCTTTAGGAATAAAACCTATTAGTAACCATTTTCTGGTTCTTCAGTCTATCCCCTCCTTTAGCTTTTAACTCTCTCAGGGCAAATTTTAACCTATGTTTTCTGTTTGAGACAAAGGATGTACAAAATATTCATGTGAGAGAAACCAGAATAAAACTGGAAGAGAGATGACAACAACAGAAATAAAAGCAGTAAAGAACTGCAGGAAGGCATATGATACCTTATATAAATATCCAATGTTATTTCTCTCCTTTCCTAATTATTACGAGATTTCATTAACCTTTTAATTGAGAGATGCTACACATTCCTGTGTAGAAGATTTAATACTGGATGTTGCAAAGCAAATAATACTGAAATTTTACAGGAAGGCAGTTTGCTCGACAAAGACAAAAGAATTGGTGGAGCTCATCAAACTGAAAGTCCATATCCTGCGTAAGACAATGACCAGCACCAGATGATTCACAGGAAGAATCTTCCTAGTCCCTTTACTGTTGACTTCTGATCTGAAGCATGTGTCTTACATCACTTACTTTTTTTTTTTTTTTTGCCCTGGCTACAGGATCTCTGGCTGGTTTTAGTTATATTAATAATACCTCTGCTATGCAAAAGGATTACTGAAACAGGCTCCAACAGACCTAGCAGTATGTATGTCTAAAACAGTGAAGCTAGCAGGTAAACCCCACTTTTTGTCCTTTTAAGATTGACTTTAAGCAATACATTATGATATGAAGACTTCATATTTCATTAGAATTTATTAAAGCAAGCTCTGCATTGCAAAACCAACAACTGGGCTGCAGCTACAACCATTAGAGCAGAGCAGACAGCAAATACTAAGCCCAATACTGTTACAAGTTTGTATGCCAGTTATGATGAAAAAAACAACACTGCATTTGCAGCCTTAGTGGAATTCCAAGCAGCAGTTGCACCATGTTTCTGTATAGAACACATTCCTTGTCCTTTAAAGGGTATGCTATCTTACACTTGAGAAGGGTTTCTTTCTTTTTTCCTCCTGTAATTGAAAAGTATTGTTTACTACCGATTTAAGGCTTGTTTTGACGGAGAGCTGATGAGGCTCTCAAGAGCTTATATTAAATCAATACTAGACAGAAGTGAGCAGCTTGTATATGCGCTATGGGATACACTTGCTCACGTATTTATCTTCCATGTTTTGAGAGAAGGTTACAAATATTTTTATATATACACACATATAAAAGAGTGTGAGTGAGCAAGCTCACATTCCATGAGAAGTTTTCTGGCTATGTCAGGAGTGAAGTCCACCCCTTACTAGACAAACCTATTTTTTTCAAACACAAGAGGACATTATCAGAGAAGTCTGTGGTGATATATAGAAACCAGAGATCGTCATGGCTCAGTGAGGTGATGAGCTGACGGGTGGATGGCGCCCATTATCTTCACTTCTCAATCCAAGTTTTCCTGAAAAACCACAGGGGGAGGAGAAGGCTCCAACTGAGCATAAGGCGCAGAGGACAAGAAAAGGATTAGGCTCAAAGAGCAAGGAAAGGAAGAATAATGCAGAAGATACTGCAGAGGTTTCAAAGAGATAGAAAATAGACTCTAGATTAAAAGACCAAGTTATCAGTACTTTAAAGAAACCTTCAGGTTTTAACTTCTGAACAAGGCAATTTTATAAAGTAACTCTGAAGTAAGAAACAACTGACCAAAAGGAATTTATCTTTACTATATACAGAATATTCACTCAGGTTCAGCGCTTTTAACTCTCCTTGGAATTTTAAAATGTTTCAAGCCTTTGTTCGACAAGCGTATCGCCCGCTACCCAGCCACCAGCCAGAGGAGCCTGAAACGAAGTATAAGGGGAAACTGGTGCATGAAACTCAGCTTAACTGCTTCTACATCAAGCCTGGAGGTAAGACATTATCCAGCTGTGTGCACGCAAACTGTATTGGTACCTACCTGCTGAGATAACTATCCCGTTACTATTTAAATACAATAGTCTATATAATATATAAAACTACACTAATAACTTACAGTAACAGTTGTGGATAATGTACTGTTAAGTGCTGTGTGTGTGATTCCACTACCACGGGATTTAGATGAGTCTCAAACCTGTGGAATTAAGTAGATGGATGGCTTTTCTTGGTAATATATTCTTTTGAGAATCCAATGAACAACACTTTCCCACTTTGACACAAGAAGGAAAAAAAAAAAAGGTATGTAGGTGTAAGGAGCAAGAAAGTAGAAGAGGGGTTTTCTAGCGAAAAAGCCTGAGAAGTTTAAAACACACAAAAGCTCAAAATATTAAATGCATCTCTGTGTGTGCGAAGGGACTAATTTGAAAAGGGGGCAACACAAGAGATTGCTGAAAAACAACTAGCTCTGTAATATTTCAATCTGCAGAAGAAACATGCTGGAATATTTACACTGACCTAGAAACATCTATCGCTTTATACTATACAAGGAGGTGTGTATGAATTAGAGGGTATACAGGTAGTCACATGAAGATAGCCTCTTTTTAAAAAAAATTATCTGTTCCAACTTGAACTCTAGAGCTTAACTGCATCATATGCCTATCTTATCTTGAAAAGATGTCTGGAATTCCTAGCACTGGCAGTACACTCTCGGCAGTAAACGTCCAGGCAAGCTAATATGTTGCTTATATGCTAACATCCATAAATGGGAAACAAAGAACTGTGTTTAGCAGATATATACAGTATTCTACTCCTATTCTATACAGAAACTCATCTACAACCGCAGGAGGCTTGAGACACACTTTTAATTCTATTCCATATACTTTCCCTACCAATCTGTTTGCTCAGGCAGGGACAGAGTTCCTCCATAGACAAAATAATTACCAGCCATCAAAAAAACCTATACAGCTTTTTTTTCTTAGCTCCTTAGCTTGTTTCTTCTCACATGACATATAGTTTCTCCAATATACAGATGACTCTATCATTCCACAAAACTGAAAACTGCACGTTGGGATTACTACACTTTTGGCTTTTTATCATCTTCATCACACAGCAGAAACACACCATTAGAGCAAAAAGATGGCTGCAGTCATCATAGTTACAGATGTAAAAAGCTACTTTACAAATGCAAAGCATTCTAAATTGTTTTCTTTGCTCAGTCAAAGACTTCTGCAACTACCAAACCCTCCGGGTAGGAACCATGAGGAAGAAACAACAAAAATGTCCTTTGAGGAAAGTCTGAATAGAAGTATCTGTGCTGAACTGGGTGGGTTGCAAGGGACATGGGAATTATCTATCAAAACTTGTATCTTAATCTTAAGGCCTACACAACTGGAATGTACAACTCCCACTGAAAAATATACATCATATTTAAAGGAAAATACAAATAATAAAGTAACTTAGAAAAAATAAATTTAGAAATACTTATTAGTCCAAGCAATTTTGCCTTACAAACAAAAAACAAAAAGAGGTTATTACAGTTCCTCCTCTGCTTTATGATTGATGTGTTTTCATTTGAACCCTAAAAACCTACATCACAGAACTGCATTTACTCTCCACAATAAACACACACGCACACAAAAATCCCAAATGACCTAGTAGAATTAACCAATACCGGCTAATTCTATAATAACATTAATAATTTAGTTTATTGGCTGGGGGCCTCTGCAAATCATTTATTCTAGCCTTCTACTCAAAATAGGGATAGCTTCAGGAAGATAGAGAGTTTGGAGAAGAAGAAATTATGATCAACTACAATTTATCAGAGAAAAGTGTGTTCTATGGCACTTTTTCAGTTGAACTATTTTTTAAGCAATTTGCATACTCCTTACAACAAATTTTCCTGTCCTTTTCATTATGCTAAAAA
>JBCJKH010061546.1:0-23612 GCA_039877255.1 Loriculus beryllinus
AATGTAAAAGGTTGAATAACTATGTCATCCTAGCTGGGACTGAATGGATCCAGAGTTGTCAAATTCACCATTCTGGACATTCTTCCAATCTCCTTCAGTGAAAGCAAATGAAAAAAATTATTCAAGTGTTTGGCCAGGCTAATATGAACTGAAGGAACAAACAGTGCTTGAACAACTGCCTGTTGACACACTGAAAAGTGTATGTATATTTGCCAAGGCAGGCAGCTCCTAGGGATTATGCTTTTCTCTGAATAGCTATCAGCTTGCTGCATATATCTGAGTTTACAGAAAGAGGTTTAAGAAAATGTGTTGAACTGCAAACAAAAATAGTACCAAGTGCAGGCAGATCTCAAACAGCTGCATTGCAGTAGATGTTTGCTTTGAACATCATGACAGAACAGCATTCAGCAAAGCTATCTGGTACGTGCATTCGAAAAGGATGCCAGAATGTTGTTAGCTCTTGTACTCCCACTGACTGGGATGACAAAGCCATGAACACAATTGTCAGGCACAAAGAAGTGAAGAACTGTGCCAAGGTACTTCAAACTAAGGAATATAAAGATTCCTATGATCAGTTTACATCTGACTAGACTGGGGTGGAGGCACACAGCACAGGAAGGGGAAGACAGAGAGAACAGACCAACGAGAGCACTAGAGACACACTAAAAAAGGAAGGACTGGCACTGCAGAAGGGATAACTGCTGCACAGTAATGAAGATTAAAGATCAGGAGTAGCTTATAGAAGAATGCAGAAAAACTAAATAATGTAAAAACAAATAAATAGAAAAAAGCTTGTAAGGTCTTTGGGCCAAAGTTTATCTTTCCATGTATACATTACCAAACATGACTGAGACAGGGGCCCTGGGGTTACAGTTACATGGCACACATTGTCCACACTCCAGGCCCCAGGGTCTACCGGATCTCTTGCCAGACATCCCCTCTAATGAAATTCAGTCTTCTGAAAGAGCTTAGAATGAAACAGGTTGGTTGGTTGTTTTTAAGTGAAAGCTATAAGCTCAGGTTAACAGGTGTGTTGAAATTACTGATCTGAGATAAAGATTAGATGTATTAAAGAAGAGGTAGGCAGGCCGCACAGCAGGATTTAGCCAAACAAAGTTTTCCCAACACAGCTTCATTGAGCAGCCCTCAAAATCTGAAAGCGCTCAAAATTCCTTGACACCACCCAAAGTCCTCACTGGCAGCCTTCTACTCTGCATGTCTGCTTCAGTCTGTGTAATTCAGCCTTTAGCTCCCACTCAAGTCTCAAGCAGATGTCAAAGTCTTGAAAAGATCCCATTTCAACAGGTTTCCTAATGCCCATAATTCACTCTGGATCAGCTACACTGTGAACACTACTTTCCTTGAAATGTGCATGCCAGAGCAAAGATTTCCAGCAAATGATCACCTTTTCAACATGCAGTTTGTGCTGCAGCAGAGCTTTTAGCTCACATACAACATGATCCCTCTGCAATTATATAGCTTCTTGATCAGAGGTGATGAATGTACAAGCAACAATAACCTGCCCATTCAATTCTGAACAGGTATGTCTCTGACATTTTACTGGATACAACCTCTAAGCAACCTAAAAAATGCAAAAATATATTTTTGTTCTCATTTCTTGATTATTTTTTAATCCCATTTAATTTTTCTTTCAGAAACACTGACGTGAGAAAACTCACAACTTTACTCATATATTTATGTATTATTTCAGTACAACTCTCTATTACTATTGTTATATTATTTTCCTATATTATTTCTGTCTTAATACTGTATTAATACAATATGTAAAGTGTCATTATCTCATCCTTATTCATTAAGCAAAAAGACCTTTATTTGTTTCAATTCCTTTTCAATGTCTGAGGTAGATTGCTTATAACTTTCTTTACCCACTCATTTTCTGACCTTCACAGTGTTTTATTTAAATCATCAGCCTTTCTTCAACTTCTTGAAGGCACTCTAAATACTTCCCAAAATCCTTTCAGAGAGGTTTATTCATTTAAAAAGATGTGGAGATATTTTCTACAATATATTGAATCCCAAGTTTCATGATCTTTCCTTTCTTTTCATAAGGAAATCCCAGGCATTATCTTCACATCAATTTCTTAGCTTCCTAGTTCAATTTGTCTTCGGTTCAGTTTTCTTCACTTACTGTATTCAATAGTTTAGTCTGCAAATCGAACATCTTAATTGTACACCTACTTTTGTTCTCACAAAATTTAACTAGAACTGACAAATGTCAGCTTAATCTAATGATGGTTTCTACTGCCAGAGCTTTTCTTAACGTTTTTAGTGCTTACCATGCTACCTCTCTATACAAATTCATGTTCAACTGGGGACACACTGACTTACAATACCAGGAAACAGAGAGAAGTCAGTTGAACAAGCCAGCAACTACCAATCTAGTAAACTCTACTTTCAGCAACAGTTAAGATTTAGCACCCACTCCTAAACAAAGAATACACAAACAAAACCCTCAATCATAATAGTCTAAAATAATAAAAACATCCTAACTCAAAATATATACTGTTTGTGCAGCAGTTGAACATATTTCCAAGAATACATGATACTTATGTACCAAAACTCTTCTTGTCCCTTATCCTAATACACAGTCATGTCAGTAGTGATGGCAGCAGATAGTTAATGACCACAACCCCAGTGCCTCGCAGCTGTCTTTTTTTTTAAGATAACAGGGTCCAGGTTTATTCCCCACTCCCAAACATTCGTACTGTTCATATTCATTTTTTACTGTCACACACAGCTTCAGTTAACCCCGCTGCAACTCTTGCTTCTTGGCATCATATCTGCCTTGCACCACAACCTGCTCCATTGCTGTACTGCTAAAATATTAATTCAGAAAGGTGTGCAGGTGAAGGGCAAAAAGAGAAGAGCAGGACATTTTAACTGCACCTTTGAAAAGAAGAGAGGACATAATTTGAATTGCCTAGGTGACACTCAGTTTTGGTCTTACCACTTGCCACTACATTACACATTACTTCAGCAAGGTAAAGCTGAGCTGTAACACAACTAAAAGCTAAAAACAACATAGAAAACATCATTGTCCAAGAAAATCTATATTTTGAATTGAAAAACAAAATTGATAGGTTTACTTACAAATGACAAAACCTCTCTATTTTTACCTAAGAAACTTGAATATACAGATAGAGTCTGAATAGAATTAGAAAAGGTCTAGGTACATAAATTGCTAGTCACCATATCACACTGTGTGATAAAGACAGTAGCAGGAGTCTTCATAACAGAGTTGCAAACCCTTAAGAAAGGAGCTGTATTCAGAAAAATCAAAGTAATGACTCAAAATAATATTTGATTCATTAAATAAAGGCAATACATTCTATTTTTTATCATGAATGGACCTGAAGAGATCAGCTGATCCAGACTTATACTATGGCAGTACTAATAACACTAAAACATTTCTGATACAGGCTTTTTAAGAAGAAAAAGCAATGACAAAGACTCCATGGCAGCCCTGTGCTGGAATACAATAGCAGCTAGCAGGTTTTTCCCAGTGTCAAAAGTCTCCCCCATAGGGTGAATGTCAACCCATGATTTTGAGTTGCCAATCTAAATGTAGACAACTAAAAGGTAATCTTCTACATACAAATGATTAAGAAAGCATATGAAATCAACAAGATGTAAACACGTGCTTAAAATCACAGAAATTCATGATGGGGGTAGATTAGTGAACTGGGCCACAGTATTCTCATAACCTGAACATCCCTGTTTTTCCCACTCGTAGAAACACTGACCATCTTCTCAATTTTAAAGCTTGACATAAGTAAATTGTTAGTAAAAACACTCACTGATGGACACGGATCAGCAAGCACTGGGTTGCTTGACACTAACAGCTAAGAGCCACAAATATTATAGAAGCTGATAAATGAAAATTAGGTCAGGGTAAGAGTCTGCTTTCAGTTCTGGCCTTGGAGCAACTGGTTTACTAACCCTACACCTTTTCAATAATACTATCTTCACATTCCATGTTTTCAGCACTTGTACACCTTTACTTACTCATTCTCAGTGTTTCAAAGGCCTCACATCAGGGATGTTATACAAGGACTGTCTTTATTGGCAATTGCTGAGACAGGAAGCCTTCAAAAGAAGAAAGGTATTGAGCTTTCTTCCTGTAATAGCTTGAAGTCAACAGCATTTAGGGTTTGCTTTTTTTATCCCTTAGCATTTCCTGTTTGAGGATCAGAAAAGCTGTTCTCTCTATGTAATTGTTTCCTTAAATTGCTGTTTTCAATTTGCATAATGTATCATTTAAGTAAAGGTAAAGAAGCATTTCATCTTGATAATTTCTGCCACAGCTGAGATTGCAAAATTGCTTCTTGTTAGAAGGAAATTTTTAAAAAATGCAATCACTGCAACTTTCCAGCTGGCAACTAACACATTTTTCAGTGTGCTGCAATAGTATGTTATAGATATGCCTGCTATTCAGTTCAAACTAGGAAGCATTTGCTCCAGCTGAGGTAACTTTTTTGGTCATACTTTTTCATACTGTATCACGCTTCTTGACATTTCATGATTTTTTGACTTCCAAAGCTCTAAATTTTATTTTTATATAAATTATATAAATTTATTTTATATAAATTCTCTACAAATTTGGTTTATCTAATTCTAATTTCTTTGCTACTAAAGCTGATTCTTTTCTCCAGCCTCATTTAAGAATGCAATTCAATAGTCACAATGCCATTCTACATTTATCAGTCCTTACCTCCTCCTAACTTAAATATTTTTCTGCTATTAATAATGGGCATTGATAGCTACAGTATCCTATCCTTTAGGCTTATCCATAAGGTGAGATATACAAAACACCGAATTTCTCCTAAAGCAACATGAAGGTTCATGTCTGATACCTCTCTGAAATTAGTCTTTAATTATAAAGTTGCTGAAAATATAAATTTCATTATATTGAATAGTTTTGCACAGGTCAAAAGTCTATAAATATGATTTTTTTTTATGGGTTTATTCCTACATTTATCTGAGCTTTTGACTCAGCCAGCCATATATAAGGCTTATAATTCATAAAGTCACTGCTTACATGCTTAATTTGGTTCAGTGCTGGGCAGGACTGGAAAGCTCAATAGCAGACACAGACATTCAACTATTTAAATTAAAATAAATAAATAATTCCATGGCAAAGAACATATAGAATCCTACTGGTTGAAAAATCCTGTTCCTTGACTTAACTGAAGTCTGCAAGTCAGATCCAGAGGTGTCTCCCTGTTTCTCAGGGAGGACAAAACACTCTTAGTCACCCTGCGCTCTTCACCTTCATCAGGAATCATTCTTACTTACCTGAACTCTCCCATTTTCTCTTTGAACTTCAAGGCAAGCAGGGCACATAGCCTTATTGTCTCTGCAATACAGTATCACAGAGCTGTGCAGATGATCACAACAAGATTTGATCCTGATTGAGTCATTTTCCTTTTCTTAAATTGTGAATACTTTCCTTCTCTCTCACCTGCAAGTCTGCAACCCCTCACTTGAAATTCTTTACATCAAGTTTATTAAAATAGGACATGCACACCCCTACTCAGTGGTTGGCTTATTAATCCATCTTTTTCTATCAGAATTGGACATAGCTGTTTTTTCATAGAAAATTTGAAAATCTTGGGTTTGTTGACCTGTAAACTTAGGTGCTTTAAAGATTATTTTTGATTGTTGTCTTTGGTTTTGAAGCTCAACTTTTTAACACTGAAGAATATAAAAATCTGTGATTATTTCATTTTTTATGACATCTTTCCTCCTCGAAGAAAGCTCTATGAAACATTTCAGGTCAAAACAACTCCAATGCTTCTCTGACATTTAATGACAATGATATGAACTCAAGTGATCTGCAAGGCAGCAAAGAAGGCACCTGCATACAAGGCAACAAAATCAGGCACATGCATACAAGGGCCAGATTTCCTGTCTACTGTCAGACCTGAAAGACTACAGGAAGTGAAGAGTTTATCTAGGATATGTGCACTTTGGCCATGTGTTTGATGAGTCATGGAGCTGTCACTCAATGTTTGGGTGGAATAAGCATCTCAGTACCTCTCAGGTACCTATATGCCACTGCTTGAATGTGATCACAGACTGTGAGGTTCACATGAGATTGCACCAGGAAGATCATTTACTTGTGTGTCTGAAACTCTTAATGGCTTTATCTGAAAATAAGGGAATGTGTTAGGGTTATTTCCTAGAGAATGGAAAGCATTTCCAAAGGATCTAATTGCAGTAATATATGTCAATTCGTTTTGAAATACAGGTAATAAGGGCATACAATGCACTAATGACAGCTACATTTGGCCTGCAGCTAGGATTATTATAACCCAATGGGTTTTTCCTCTGCAGCTGCTATTTAAGAATTCTGCTTTCAACACAGTTTGCCACATTCCTCCATACAGCTTCTGCTAAATCATCAGGTAAAATGACAGTCTCTCGAGGAACGCAAGGACTCTTCTCTACCCACTGCATTTTGTTGCACCTGTGTAATAGGTTAAGCCTGCCCAGGACATTGGCCTGCTGCTGAGACCAGCTGGCAGTGAACTGAGTAATGCCATTTACTTCTCTTGTCTTCCAGTGAAGGCAGCTATGCACTGAGAAAGCTCTCATCACAAACTCCCAGTCTGCGTCCAGAAACCTCCTGGCTAGCTGGTGCAAGCTAAAACCACTCCAGAGACTAGTTTAGGTACTTCTAGTACAGACATAATCAGGAAGAAACAAATGTAAGAAAGAAATAAAACTATGTTTTTATTTTACTAGCCAAACACTGGACTTCAGAGTATAATTACTGCACTGGGAGGTGACAACAAAAGTTACTAAATTAATGTCTAAGTGGGGTTATTTCTCTTGCACACCAGGTATCTGAGACAGGTTTATCTAGCTGCCTGAACAGTTAATGAATAGAGTAATTTTTGACAAAATTAACATGAGCAAATTGGTTTTGCACTCATTCATAACTCAGAAAACTCTTCATGAACATCATTTACTTCACAGGCAATTTCAGTCCTGATTAACTAGAGCATCCTTCTTCAGGAGAGCACTTGAGCATGCCTTCAAGTCCCACTGAAGTCAATTATTAGGTTAGTTGAGGAAGTCAGTTTTGAAGAGAGATCAGGGAGGAACATTGGACCAAAAAAAAAAAAAAAAGGGGGGGAAAAAAAAAAGAAGAGAAAAGCAGAGAAGGAGACATACAGAGGCAGCACATGGGATAAAGCCTAACTGAAAAGAACCAGCAGGATTTGAGATTAAATCCGATGGCCTTGGACTACTGTACTTTGGCCATTGTAGGGATCTGTACCTCACTTTTTAGTACCTCCAGCACAAACACAGTAGAAAATATCTTCTGTACTTCTCTAATTTCTTCGTAACTTGTGAAAATGCTTTATTCTATACAAGTTTCCCTAGAAAACTCTTAAAATAAACATGTTAATAACACAATACAAAGCTATATGTAATCTGAATTAACTACTTGTGAGGGCCACCTAAATTTATATAATGTGTATTAATTGAATACAGAAAAAAATAAAACCAACAAAATAATGGTTACAGAAAAACACAACAGCAATGCATTTGCAAGGGCATCCCTAATACTCAGGGGGAAAATCCATGACAATGAATTAAGCACAAAATTAAGTAATGATTTGGTTGATTTGCTCTATATAGCACACTCTGCTCCTATGATAATGGAGGTAAGAGCTGCTCACATTATATAATATAATTTACTCAATGAATCTGACTTTAATGTGAAAAAGGTAATGATAAATCAAGCAATATGAAACAAGAAGGGAATGCTCAGGCTCATTCCCTCAACTCCTGCTTTGAGCACCTTTCACCTATGGCTGTGATAGGTCAGTTCTTCCCATCTGACAGAACAACCAGACCACAACATCCAGTGGCACAGAGGCTGGATACATAACCAAGGATTTAATTTACAGTCCAGTATAAGTCTCTACAAAACCAAATTTAAACATTTTAGCAAGACTTGAATTCCATAGCATACTTGTTAGAGGGGAAAAAAAGCCATAAAGCAGTGACCACAAGACCTTAAATTACCTCAGAAAACAAATAATTTTTTTACATTTTTCAAATTATTTCAAGATTATATGAGGATAGAATTGCCTTTCCCTCTCATCCACTGTCCACCTTTACTTCCCTGTCACCTGCCCTTCTCTCCTCCTCCCTACTCCTAGAAAAAAATGCAGGAAGAAAGGCCTTTGCAATGGTATCAGCATGAAACAGCATCTGCTTGGGTTTAATTCAAACTCTACAATAGGTTTGGATGTTGGATTTCACTGAGGGGAACCTAAAAAGCTGCAATGACCAGCACTTAGCCCAAGTGTTTTAGTCCAGAACTTTACAAGTGCAGACCCATACAGGGTCATAATACAGGTACATAATCAGGCCAATTTAACTTCTGACTGCCTACCTCTACCTTTACAAACTCTCTTTTTTGAGCCAAGTATCAAAACCACGATAGCATTTAGCAACAAAGTTGGGGTGGAGCTTGTGTCACTGGGGAAAAATAATCTTCCCATAGCTTGGTCTGTGTCCATATAACCCACATAAACTTTTGGCCTCTTCAATTGACTCCAGTTCCCATATTTCAAGGCCATAAACTGCTTTATCAGCTGCCATTTTAGCAATATTAAGGACCAAATCCAGCAACATCGGCAGGCACTGCAACACCTGTCTATTTGCACTCCACATACAATGATACCTGGGGCTAAGGCTCTCTGAGCACATAAGTTCCCCAAACAAGGGAACCTGAAACACTGTGAAAAATGTGTCCAAAATTGACCCCTGAATTAGCAACTGAATTGTGCACCTTTGTCACCTCCAGGTCCTAGACAGGTTCCTTCCTAAAGCAAAACACCTTCTAGTATGCTCCAAGGAGCACCATGAGGCTTCTTTGCTATAATGGCCCACTGGTTATGTTTACAGTTACTTTATGCCATCTGGGAACCTGCACCCATATACACCTTGTAGGCAGGAGTCTTTGAAGGCCTTTTATGGGCAAGTTCTCTAAACATTAGCCTTGTAACGAATTTACATAAGTACCACCTCAGTCAGTAATCAGTATAAAAACTACCCACCCAGTAGCTACAACACTGGGGAGATCCAGTTGTTCATGTCATTTTGTTGTGCTTTCCTATGCTGTGAACTACACTTCAGAGTAGCTCTTTATTCAGCCTCTTGTCATCTGAAAAAGAAAACACTTTAATACATTTTTAATTGATTTTCTGTAGTTCAAAATGAGATTTTTCTCATTTTCTCCACAGAGGAAAGTCATATAGGAAATATACCCAAAATTGTAATAAATACTAGTGAATACGTTTGGACACGTTTCCCATCCTAGAACGCCTTTGTCATCTTATCCCTATGGCTTCACATCTGCTAGTTCTCCAGCAAGATTCCTCTCACACCATCCCTCACGGCAGCAACATAATTCCGGTCCAGAGGCTTTCATTAGCATTAAAGCAAGCTCAGCAATACAGATAAAACCTCTACTTTTCTCAAAGACTACCCTTCAGCATCGCTTTCCAACAAAGTTGAAAAACAAGCCTTTGTTACATAATTTCTCTGAATCTTGCTGCCTTAATCACTTCAACTCCTGCCTTTGTATTCCCTCATCTAATAACATCAGGTTGTCACCAGTTCCTTCCTGCTCTCAAACTGGGGCTACCCTTCACCCTGTCTTTTGAATTTTTCCAGCCTCACTCAGCTGTGCTCTTTCCCAGGGTGAAGCCAATGCAGCTGCTTGTCTCTCTGTGTCTGTGCCGGCTGTCATCCTGACATGACACCTGCTAGAATAAGGTACAATAAGCCATCTGAGTTACATCCAGTCTATTCTCAGGTGTTTCTTCACTTATATCTGGAGCTGTCATCTGGATGGTTTCCTAGATAATTTTATCATCTGAGACTATCCAACAGGCTGAGCTGGCTTTACTTTTAATACATTCCAGGTCAGAGTCTGCTCATTAGATGAGCAGTAATACTGGGACCAGGGCCTTTTATTCAAATAAGGACATACCTGTCTCTTCTCCAGGATTGTTCCAGCAGAGTCAGAATACATTTATGAGACTAAGCCCTGCAGAAAGGAAGGAGAAAAAGGACAGAAGACAGTGGCAGGTAGAGAGCCAAAACCTGACTTTCCCAACTGAGTCCTTCTCAATTGTACAGGTCCACAGTGAAACTGCTCAGACAGCAAATTCAGGCTCAATTTCCTTCAACTCAAACTGAACATATACATACAACAGAGATCTCATGTTGCTAACTACCAGGAACATATCCTAGTGCTCTCAGGAAATACTAATCACACCCAAATATATGAAGATGCATGAAAAATGAATTTAGGAGGTGCTTTGCACTAGCCTAAAGCAAAATTCCTAATTGCTTTCAGCATGGGACTAAATTCTTTTTACAGGGAGAGTTCTGACTTGCATACAACCTGATCCTAGCATCCACTGAAGCCAATGGCAACTTTCCTTGGATGCTGAACAGGCCTCATGTGTAGCTTAACAGCATAATTCCTTGTTTAATCAATACAAGTGCCAGTAATAAAACATGGGATGTGGGGTAGCATCATGCCATAGAGCATTAAGTGGCAGCAGCAGAATATATGACTGATTTGTGCATCAGGCTTAAAAAGCACAGCCACAGCAGCCAGGAGAAAAGGACAGAGTCTCCCAAATCTAGGAACTAGCTGTGGCTGTCAAACGCAGCAGATTTCTTGGCATCAACATCTGTGCCTGAAGCAAGCAGCAATTACAGCACTTTGCAGTTCTGTAAGCCATTCTGACAGCTCTCATCTCAGCCTGCAAAAAGATTTGATGGTTCCAGCCACACTTAGCAGTAGAGGTGAGGGTGCCCCACTCCTTGTTTTGCACAGGCAACCACACACACCAAAATGATTTTTTCCATACATCTCTCTCTACACATATTTAGTGCTAGGCACTTTTCATCCTTACTGAAACATAGGTTTTGCAAGTCTACGCCTTTAAATGCATCTAAGCTTTACAAGGGCCAAGCACAGAACACTAGAAAATTATTTTAAGTCACGTAAAGAACCAGAGCAGCTGACAACTGGCCTGTTGTCAGATAAGGCAAGAAGTGTTGTTACATTCCCTCACAGCAATAAAAAAAAAAAATCAAATTTAAAAAGAGGGAGAATAAGGTGGGCACTGCTAGTATGTGTATTATTTGTTTCTGCTACTGGGAGAGGCATGGCAATTTATTTAGTTTTATCTTGTTAACATAACAACACATCTTGACAATGATATAGCAGTAGACTAGTGTGCCATCTTAATACAATATTATTCATCATATTGCTGATTAAGCCCATCCCTTTTTCTATCTTATATAAAGCATCAGGTTGATTGATTCATTTAGCTAACATCATCAATGTTCCAGCAATAACTGCAGGAAGATCCATCTCAAAGTTTACTATACTCCATCCTTTTCCTGCTTCAGTCCACAATTAGAAAGACAACTGTTTAAGAACTCTCACAATTGTATTTTATTTGACATCAGCAATATACACTGGAGTATCATAGGAACATTTTTTTCCACAATCTTTCTTGCAAGATGGATTTATTTTCCAAATACATAGATGTTCATAATACAGGAAGGTAACACTTAAGCTGCACAATAGCAAAACAAGTTGACAGCTATCAAACCACCTTTTAAGTTTGTTAGTATAGTCAGGTGACCAGCATTGAATATACGCACCCAGACAATTTAGTTAACCTCTGATTCTTCCAATCCTCCCAGCCACATTGTTCTATGCAACAAAAACGTGCGTGAAGAATAGGGTAAAGAAATTCAACTCCAACGTTCCCCTTGCTTTGATTTCCTTTCAGATTTTCCCCATGGATGAGTTAATACAAAGGGATAAACATCAGAATTTAGTGTGGCACAGAAACTCTCGCAACATGCATCTAGAACAGGTCACATATTGCAGAAGTAGTAAACCACTGACAGAGAAGGCAGGGGATATAGGACTTTTCCAAGAGGGTGTTAAAGAAGCATTTCTACTGTGCTGCCTTAGTGTGCATTTCCTGCATGCTATGGCTTTACAGAAAACAAAATATAAATATACTTCGAAAAGCTTCATATTTTTTGCTGGGAATATTCCTTACAATTTCTTACAGTCTAAGCTTAAACCCAAAAGCTTTGGTTGCAATGGAGAGGGCTTCACAGGAAAATAAAAGCTTATAGTCAATTAAAATACCAGTAAATACCATCTTCTTGTTTTATTTACTTTTTTTTCAGCTTAAAACCTCCCTTTTTCTTTTGGCTCTTCAGGTGGTATGGCTATTAAACTTTTAATTAGCACAGAAGTTAGCATCTCCTAGCCTGCCTCTCTGACCACTGGGAGTTGAGAGAGCAAGAAAATGGATGTCGCACATCATTTGTTAGATGGACTGATTTTAACAGCTAAAAAAGTTCCTCAGCAATTTGGAATATCAGAACTGGCAGGATTAGCAGAGCTCAAAAGCTGAAGGTAAAGGTGAAGAGAAACAGGAACTTGAGGCAAGTATTAGGGAGCTTACTTATTGTCAGCACATAAACACTGTGCAGCCAGGCTTTTAATATATTGTTGAGGCTCTGTATTTTGCTAGTGATGTAACACTCTTCACATGAATCCAAGTCAAATGGTCCCACAGAATGAGTGGGCACTGCTAGTATGCATCCAGAAAATCTAGAAACCAGGAAATCTTTTGTCTGCTCTAAAACTGACTTGTATTTCAAGTATCCAAAGTGTTTTCTGACTATGCTAATGCTGGAGCTTGAAACCTGTGCGACAATCTTTAAAACCACTGCTTCAGTACTCCAAACCTAGGCATGCTGCACCTCACTGCTTGGCTATCAGGTTTTATCTGCCATGAGCATAGGGACATGCCCTCCCACTGCCTAGGTTCTGCTGTCCACTCTGGTGATGTTCAGTGCAGAGAGAGCCTGCAGCCAAGCAAAAGGCATGTGAGACCCTCACCATACCATCCCAGTGGCTGCCATCCCCCACCTTGATGCAAGCTAAGAGAGCAAAGCCAAGAACAGGTCCAGAACAAATCCAAATGGTGCAAAAGTATCAGGACATGCTGAAGTGGGTTTCTAGATTGTACACTTCAGGGTTTTTAAATAGCTAATGAGCAGCTCTTAAACCTAATTCAAGTCTCATGTCTTACCTCAGCAAAACCGGTAATGGTCTCCAGCCTCAGGGGTTCTTACCCGCAAGTGGGATTACCTTCTTCTGTTGAACAGGTTGCTCCATCAGGACTAAATTTAGACCTACAAAACCATGTTCCTAACTCAGCAGGGCCAGCACTTACCAAGTGCCCTCCTGACTCGACTGATGAACTGAACCTAAAAATTCCTAGGTCTTGATGGAAAAGGCATTGCCTTCCGTACTCCCCCCATGGCACAGCAGAGGGAAAACCTGAAAGTGTATAGGGAAACTGTTAACTCATGTACTTCATAAGAACAATTGAAAGTATGAAGATCAAAGAAGGTCTTGTCTTTACTCACATGTTTTCTCTTACCTGATTTCACCATATTTATGCATATGATATCCAGGTAGGAAGTGAGAAGTAGCCTTTTTAAATCTCTCTACAAGACTATCCCACTTTGTTCATGCTCAATCATTTCATTCTCCAAAGGAAAAAAAAAAAAAACCAACAATCCATGTCTTTATGAAATGGCTACTGAATATCACACAACTAAGCACCTTTCTCACAATGACATATACTAAGTAGCTTATTAACTAGAAAACCCACATACATTAGGCTACAAATGGCTACAAATAAAATTCAGAGACAAATTCAGCTTGATTTTCTCCTTCACAAAGACATAGCAGAATGGATAAATGAGTAGCAAAGAGAAAACCCCTTTTCCAATGTTTAAGCTACAGGAGAAGCAGTAAGGGCATAATAACTATACCTACGAAAGATCAGTGACGCAGTCTGCTGCTGGGAAGGCCCGCTAACTGCTGGCATGAGACTGTGGGCACTTGCCAATTAGCAGCACTAAGCATGCTCTGTTTCATTACCGTATGTGTACTTGTCACTCCCACCACGCTCCATATCAGAAGATTAAACAGACATGCAAAGAGAAGACAAGACTGCAATACACCTTTGTCCTCCTCTGGGGATGTTCAGTGCTGTTAGTGAGCATCAGCAGCACTGAATTGAAGGAAGAGTCAGACTGAAGATCAGCTTCAGTCTGCTCTACTTTGTACTCTAAGAAAGCATTTTTCATCCCACCCTGTGACCCAAGGACGCTGGCGCCCCGTGGTACAGCTCAGATGCACAGCAATGTGGCTGCATCCCAGCAGGCAGCAGCTGTTAGCTCACATCTCTCCAGTTTCCTAGTCACCGCATCAGAAACCTTAGGACAGATTAACTGTGCTGATCCTCAGGCAGGATTCCCAGTTGGTGTTGAATTCCACATTGCACTCAGCTGGTGCCTAAGCTGCCTATTTGAAAAAGAGTTTAGCTGGCATTTTCATAAGTGTCTTAATCCAATATAAGATCTGCAGTGTGTCTGAAAGAGGCAGTCTCCTCGCTCTCCTTCCTCCCCTCTATTTCTGACCATAGATTCCTGTCTTTTCCCACATCAGCAACATAAAAGCCTTCATGCACTTAGTGGGTTACAAATGCATCTTTGCCTTTCACAGAATCCACACCATGCAAGTGCTGATGTTGTGGATGTGCATTTTCAGACATATCTACCATAAATGCAGCTGCAGCCCACAAGCTGTAGTACTGACCAGATTATCAGAAATGCTTAGAAAAATACTCCCATGAATTCAAGTACAGGAATGAAGTCTTCAGATTTAGTAGGAAGGTATGATACTTCCAAAACTGATTGTTGCTGTAAGGAAAGCCTTTTTCCTCTCATCATCCCCTCCTCCACTATAACTGAATTAAAACAGAAGTAGAAGTAGCAATCTCTGTATTCAGTCTTTTAAACACAGAGCAAATTAAATGCTAAAAGCTCCAAAGTGCTTCATTACTTTGAATATTAAATTACTGAAAAGTAAATATATGGAGTCCAGAAAGATAAAATTGCTACTGTTTACATTTTTGGTTGAGAAGTGCTTTAAAACAGCGGGAAACAGTAATAGTTAAAAACCCTCAATCTTCTTCCTTTACCATTTTATCTCCTAATTCTTCTTGGCTGACGATGAAAATATCCTTTTTAAATGAAAACAACTTCAACGGAACACAAATGTTTCTAAGAGGACATTAGCAACTTATTTTATTACTTTCTCATTATATTTATAATGAAGAAATAATTATTTCTAGGCTGTTTCCTGCCAGATGCTGTTCTTGTACCTATAATAGGGCATATCTTAAAATAACTGCTTGGTAGCAAGAAACTAAATTTTTTGTCCTTACTCATGTTTTCCTTTCTCTTCCTTTTCTCTCTCTTCAAGTAACTTCATTGATTTGGCCTCTTTCACAAATTCTGTCCTGCTTATATTTTTTTTCCTCCATTATTTGATATGGAGGTAATTCATAAAATCACCTTTATGGGGGAAAAATGACTACAGAAGGCACCTGATGTTCAAAAAAGGCAAAGAGTACCTCTGTTTTAATGCCAATGGAGGCAGGATGAGAATCCTCAGGCTGTTTCACACCAGCTCAAAACATCACTCCTCACTACTTCATTTGTACCAGCACTAAGACAAGGAACCAGATCAGAGAACTGATCCCACTGGCAACTAACCAGCCAAAAGACCAGCCAAACTTGGCTTTTTAGCTAGACAAGTTATTTCAGCCAGCTCACCACAATCACAAAATACTTTTCCCCACACAAAGCAAGACAGCAAGGAAGAAGGTGGCAGCACTATATTTAGATTCATCAGTAATATAGTTTTATGGTGGAGTAATCACAGTCTTAAAAAAAAAAACCAAACCAAAACCAAAACCAGAAAATCCTCCACAGATTCTGCTAGTGGTCTGTCTGGAGGAGGCTGCCTCAGCGGATGGTGGGACATAAGCCAGCTCCAATCCAGAAGCCTCTTAGAGCAACCTTGCCCCGAATCCTGCCCTGCTTAATATGCTTCATGAGCCCTTCAAATAAGGGTTAAATACTCAAGGCCAGGATTTTGCACAAGCGGATTCATTTTCCCACAGATTTGCTGTTGGTATTGATTTGCAAAGGCATGCGTCGATAAAAAAAACCGGATATTTTCATTGTAATTCTACAAGAACTCCAGTTATCTGAAACTCCTCAAATCTTCACCACAGCTCTGGTATCAGAGAATGTTGCCAAAATTAATAAAAAATGGTTCCATGTACCTATGGAATCATCTATTTAGGAAAAGTATATTATTCAGTTGACAACCTGATATATTCGAACTGAAAAAGAGATTTCCAACCTTGCAAATGTAAAGCAGACTATGAAGTTACTGTTAGAAATAAGGTTAATTATCTCATACTTGGAAAGCACTTTGAAAAAATACCTGTACACGTTCTTGACTTCTGAGTCCTCCATCATTGTGCATCTTTGCATACCATGGAGATGAGTCACCAGCACAAGATGATGAGGCAAAGCACAGCAGTACTCAACTATATTTTGTAATGCACTGAGTTCAGAAGTCCTGTCACCAATCAGTGCTGTCACCTGATTCTTCTATCAATCTCCAGTTGAGCTTTTCCCATGGACGAAAACATATTCACAAATAATTATTATTTCCTTAAATTCTTCTCTATGCTATCGGATCATTCATAGAGTGCTATGTCAGTTAACAGCAACATGTATACAACATTCAAAAAAACACAGCACAAAGGTTGAAGGCACTCAACAACAGCAAGACCACCAGCAGGAAATAACCTAGATTTTTGTGCTAGCTGAGGGTTAATTCAGTAGTTCTGTAATTTTGCTCATGACCTTTCTCTTGAAAACACAGATATGACGATGATAACAAAAAATAAAAAAAATTACCTACCTCACATGGTGCTTCCCATCCAAAAGGGAAATCTTCCAAAACAAGACTGCTTGTAACTGCGTCTTGAGCCTGCCTCCCTTACAATTCAGGGAATTCATATTATTTGAATGGATACATACATATGCATGCATCCAGGCCACAATCACATTAGTATTTTAAATGCTAAAACTATGCTATTACATAAAAAGAGCACTCAGTAGTTGATGGAAATTTGGATGGTTTTCTAAAAAGGAAATCTCCAAGGCTTTTTATTTTTCCTGCTCTTATTTTTAAGAAGCCATCACACTCTCAGTTTCTCTTGCACAAGAGAAATGAAAATAGAATATAACAAAAAAAAATAATGTACTGAACTGAAGAGGATAGAGAATGGTTTGCTTTCAAGTTGTTTCTAGTGGAATAATATAAAAAGCATAAGTCTGAGATGTATGTAGATGAGCCACGTTATGGTCTAGAAGACCCTGCTTGTCAATTCTGAAGTAAATGCTTACTGCATTGTCTAATTCATGTGAAAACAAGGTATGTTTTACAAACTCTACCAATTTTACAATAACTGCATTTTTCATTCCCTCCAGTTAAAACAACAGTACATAACATTAGCAAAGAGAGATCCTTATTGAGTGCTCTGTACTTCACACTACTCTTGCTTGGGATGTGGGACAGGGCAGGCAATGATGGAGCTGTGCTGAGATCGCTCCGTGGCTTCAGCAACAGCTTTTGTGCTTTCTGCCTTAAAGCTTCCATCGCAGTTCCCATGGGTCCCGTGCAAACAAGGCCTTGGGCAGGGGTTGACCCCGTCCACACAGCCCCTGGCTCTGTCAGCATCTCCCGGGGCACGCTTAGGTCCACAGCTCACGGTGCCTTTCCCTCCCCTCTAGAAACAAGGAAACCAGCAGGGATGAGTTCATCTTCTACTCCAAGCGGCTGATGCGGTTGCTGATTGAGCACGCGCTCTCCTTGCTCCCATTCCAGGTGGGTTCAGGGCTGTAGCTGGGGAGCACCAAGCGCTGTGATTCCTCTCCCATTCCTAACCTGTAACTGCCGGGGAGCTGGGATTGTCCTGGCGCTTCTCCTCCAACCTTACCCACGTAGCAGCCTTTTCCTCATGGATTGGAATGAGGCTCCCCTTGGCCATGGCTCTGGGTGCCTCCTCTGAGAGCCACATCAGCCCTTGGTAACACTTCTCACATGGCTTTTGTAGAGCTGCACAGTCCAGACCCCTCAAGGACAGGACTACGAAGGGAGGACGTACAGTGGGAAGCAAGTAAGTGGGAGCAGAAAGTACTGTTGAGACCAAAAGTCCAATTTCAGACCATTGGAACTAGATCTTTAAGGTCCCTTCCAACCCAAACCAGTCTATGATTGTATGATTGTACCCCATGGGGTCGCATTGAAAGCCATTTTGATGCAGGGGAAGGGCAGCCTGGGGCTTCCATCAGGCATGGGTTAGGTGTTTGCTGTCATGCCTATGGTTGGTGGCCAAGGTGCCATCAGCAGCATCCCCGTGCCGGCTGTTGCCTTCGCACTGAGGGAAGTGGGACTGACAAAACCCCCTTGGAAGTGCTGTGCTTTGGGGTTGCCCATGAGACCACCCCCCCCCAGTGCCATACGGGTGCTGTGCAGCTCCCACCCCATCCCTGTGCACTGCAGATCACCGGGGTGTCCATCCTGCGCGCGGGGGAGACCATGGAGCCGGCGCTGCGCGCGGTGTGCAAGGACGTGCGCATCGGGACCATCCTCATCCAGACCAACTGCAACACGGGCGAGCCGGAGGTAGGGCCCCGAGGGTGCCGTGGGCGATGTTGTTCAAGATGCTCTTGAACCATCTGAGTGCTGGTTGGGGAGGGAGTGCGCCGAAAGCTTCTCAAGTGGGCTTTGGCAGCAGGGTTGTGCGAGCAGGGGCCGCTTTGTGGTCCAAGGGCATGCGCCAGCGCCCGGCTCCAAGCTGGGGTGTGAGAGATGGAGATGCAGGAACATCCCTGCAAGAGGAGGGCTGGGGTTTGTTCCGTTCTCCTGCAGGCTCTAAGCTGCTCCTTTCCCCCTGCCCAGCTCCATTACCTGCGGCTGCCGAAGGACATCAGTGAAGACCACGTCATCCTGATGGACTGCACGGTGTCCACCGGCGCAGCGGCTATGATGGCAGTGCGGGTGCTGCTGGTATGGAGAACATTGGGAATGCTGCATGGAGAGGGGGGTTTGTTCCCAAGTAACATGCAGAACATCAGGCACGGGCGTGCTGAGGGGCTGTGGGGCGAAACTGGTTCCTCCATGGGAAGGATGGTGTGATGGGGACAGCGCAAGCTGGGGTGACTGTAACCATGTGATGACCAAGTCACCCCATCCTTGTGTAGTAACGTGATGGGATTTAGTTGATTTCTTGGTTCTGTGATCAGTAACCCCAGCTGGCCAAAGAGAGGAGGAGATGTGGCTCCAGGAAGGCCATTAAGTGCTTGGAATGCTGCTTGCTGGAGGAATGGGCCATAAAGTGCCATAGATACCCCTACCCCAACGTGTCTCTGCCTTTATGTAGGATCACGATGTCCCAGAAGACAAGATTTTCCTCCTCTCCCTGCTGATGGCAGAGATGGGTGTCCACTCAGTCGCCTATGCTTTCCCCCGGGTGAAGATCATCACCACTGCTGTGGACAAGAAGGTGAATGACCTATTCCGGATAATCCCTGGCATCGGTGAGTATCTGGGCAGGAATGACCTGGTTTGGGGGGTGAGTTTGGTGCTTCTGGATCACTCACCAGAGGAAGTGATGCTGGTTGTCAGCAGCAGCTTAAGTGTGGCCTTATTGTGCTCCGGTACCCACTGCCTCTCCTGGGTCCTGCTGCCATGTGGGTGCTGGAATCAATGCAGCAGTAGCCTTGTTGGCAGAGGGAGCTGCTCCCCATGGTCCTCTCCCAGCCCCAGATGGAGAAGCCGAGCTGGGCCATCGGGAGCAGCCCTGTGCCCACCTCATTCCCTAAGCTGCCACCTCCAACAAGCTCCTCCAAACCAAGCTGCCTGTGTTCTTGTGTCCTCACCTCCCAACGGGTGCTAACGCGGCCTCCGGGATGCTCCACTTCTGCTGCTGCAGCAGCTCTGGTGCTGCTCATGCTGATGGATAAACCTGCTCCTGTTTCCCTGCCTGCTGGGCAAGAAGGATGGATCCTGGCATTCCCTGCACTGTGACTGCATCTCCCTTTCTCCCCACAGGGAACTTCGGTGACCGGTACTTCGGCACGGATGCTCCTCCGGACTGGAGCGACGATGAAGATGCTCTCAGCACTTAGCTGAATGTGGAAGTGCCACATGGGCCAGGCAGCTTCAGCACCGCACCTTAACCCCTTCAGCCCATTGCAGAGTTCTCCTCCCTCCTCACCGAGTATAGAGATTTTTTTCAGCTCTTACATTGGAGATGTAGGGCTTATTTTTTCAGAGAACACAGATCCTCGTTTGTGCCCCAGCATAGAGCGGAGGTAATTTATTTTAATTTAAATACTCGCCGATAGATAACTTATTGCAGAGATTTTATAAAGGAAAAGAATAAATTTTTCTCTCTGGTTTCTCTTGTATGGAGCTGCTCCTCGTCACTTCCATGCAGGATCCGCAACCCGCTCGCCCTGGGAGGGACGATCGAGGGGAGGCTGAACTGATGCTCACTGCTCAGTCTGTGTGCTGCTGCAGGCAGCTCGTGGTTGCCTCTCCTCGGTGAGCACTGCAGCTCTCACACCCCAGGGGGAGCCTGTCTATGGGATGTGCTGGCTCTGTCTGATGCTACCGAGGCAGGGAGGGAGCCTCCACCTCATGGGAGCTGGTGGGAACAGAGAGCTCCCCGCTACCCCTCTGCAAGGACAGGGTAACCCCCCTCAAAAGCCACTACTCCCATTCCCCAGCTCCCTCCTTTCATTACCATACACCAGGGAGGCAATACCGTGCTCTAGATCCAAGAGAAGAGCTGGTACCAGCTCATAATGGCTGCGAGGAAGCTAAAGTTCAGCTCAGATCACATCACATCACTCGTCAGATTAAGCAGCACCAAGCCCCTGTTCCGGTTCAGCAGCCGAAGTGCATCCCCTCTCACCCCAACAGCAGCTTGCTCATCCTGAACCAGAGCTGCTCAATACGCAGTGGGCAGCAGGAGCATCTCCTGATGGTCTCCAGGAAGCTGTAAGCAGGCTCGAGTAACCTCATGTTTAGTCAGAGGAGCCTTTGACCCCTGTAGCTGGTCACTGAGGATGTTCCTTCCCTCCATGATTCAAAGCACCAATGCAGCATCCCTGTGCCAAGAGGAGCATCGAGGCCGGCTCCAGAGGGGTTTGCTCTGTCAGGAGGGAGGGGATGCTCTCCTTGCCCACATGCAGTGACCCGGGGGTACCTCGGTGTGGGCTCAGGTGTGGTGAGCCCGCAATAGAGACATGTTCAAGTGGATTGAGGAGCCAGCACAGACCCAGCTCCCTGCGGGTGCCAGGAGCCAGCCCCAGCACTCACCAGTGCCTGCTGAATACGGTGCTGGTGTAGAGGGGAAATAGGCACAGCCAGAGTGGCAGCACCGGGTACAGGGTGAGCAGCCATGGGATGAGGAGCAGCAGCACCAGGCACATAGAATCATAGAACAGTTAGGGTTGGAAAGGACCTTAAGGATCATCAAGTTCCAACCCTCTTGCCATAGGCAGGGACACCTCACACTAAACACGGAGCAGCTCAGGGCTGGTGGCTCCTTTCTACACCGTGCTCAAGCCACCGTCATCCTCTGTGCATCAAGGCCCAGCAGACCCTGCTTGAGCAGTGCCAGCAGCATCCTTGAGGGATTCAAGAACTCGTGTGGGTCTTGAGCAGGGTTTGCCCCCTGTGAAGATCCCACCACGCTTCCTGGAGGGAAAGTGGGGGGAAGCGACATCCTCCATCCCAATCCACGCACCCAAACTCCTTCAAACACCGTGGGTGCAGCCCCTCGTAACAGCCCTCCATTTGTCCTCAGCAGATGTGCATCTTTCCCCAGCAGATCCCTGTTTATCTCTCAAGTTCTGCACCTTTCCTCAGTACATGGTTTTCCTCAGTAGATCCATGTATTTCCTCACCAAATCCTCACCCCTTCACAGATCCCTGTTTTCCTTCAGCACATCCACACTTTCCCTTACCACATCCACATTTCACCCCAGGTGTGGCCACCACGCAGCCATGCTCTGCCTCAGCAAACCTAGCCCCATGCCCACACCAGCACTTCCCCTATGGCCAGCTGCTCACACCTCACATGGCACCTTCCCCTCCCCTCCTTGAGGTACCAATGGTGACTCCATCACCAACCTTGTCTCTGGTGGCTTTGACCCATCACCATCACCTTCATCCCCAGGAGCCACCTCATCTCCCCCAGCCATGCTCCTGAGACCCCACCATGCCCCTCTCCCCCACTGCCCCACAACCATCTCTATGAGGTTCAATCTGTGTTTGTGAGCGGCGCTGCCAGCATCACCACATCGGAAACCCTGTGTGGGAGGGATGCAGGCGCGCTCCTGTGCCAGCCGTGCTGCCGACAGCAGCCCAACACACTCCTCCCTTACCCTGGTACCCATCAGAGGCATGAGGGGCATCCCACCGGGGCCACCCGTGCTGCCCACGGGGGTCCCACCGTCTACAATGAGAGTAAATGGGGTGCTTTGTTGAGCCGTGATGTGATGCCCGGTCCCCAGACCCCGACTGGAGGCACGCACCCAGCCCCAGCTCCAACTTGCTGCCTCTGTTGACCATTAGCACAGTGCAGCACATAGGAGCATCATGCAGGACTGCAGCTACTGTGGTGCACACATCCTCCTCCTGGAACACGGGGACATGGGAGGAAGTTAAGGGGGGAAATAAACCCCCTTTTTGTCTCATTGCACACCCAGGCGATGCCACGCTCGCAGCTCTCCCATTAGAGCAGCCAAAAAAGCCTTCCAAAGGCATTTGATGTGAGGGTGCTGAGGCGCTGGCACAGGGTGCTCAGGGAAGCTGTGGCTGCCCCGTTCCTGGCAGTGTTCAAGGGGCTTGAAGCAACCTGCTCTAGTGGAAGGTGTCAATGAGCTTTAAGGTCCTTTCCAACCCAAATCATTCCATGATTCCATGATTTCTTGCCCATGGGTTCATCCACATCCTCCTACCGCAGCTGAGGGTCACCCCATCCATGCAGGACCTCGGCCTCAGCATCACCCACAGACACAGGATGGGCTTTGTGTGACTTCCTGCCCAGCGTCTGGAGCAAGCCAAACCACATCAGGTCTGACGGGCAGCAGAGGCTCTTCACCACCATCCCCTCCTCACTAAAAATAGACCAGAATGGTTAAAAAGAACTAAAACCAAAGAAGGAGAGAACAAAATCTGCTTGACCATCAAAGACATCTCCCACATCCTGAGGCGGGAGTCAAGAGAGGACAACTTTCAGGTTGTGTTTTCTCTCTGATGGGTTTGGTTTTCTTTGCAATAGATGAAACATCCCCACCAGCCCATGGTAACCACCTGCAGCATCTCCATTGCTGGTGCCTGCCCCTTTATGGGCTCAGTGGGGCTGGAAAGCAATGCAGGGCTCAACCAGGTCAGAACAAACGACTCATCTTCCTTTCGAAGCTGTTTCCTATGTGTGCAGAATGAGGCAGAACCCGTGGGCTGAAGCCTGCGCACTCGCCCCATCACTCAT